>JAPYYZ010000114.1:0-32648 GCA_030522705.1 Eretmocerus eremicus | reverse complement strand
TTCAATGACGTGAATTCAGGCTGTCGTGAAATGAAGTATTAGTGAAAAATAATATCGTGAATTAAGATTTTCGTGAAAATGGCTGTCGTGAAAATGGGCGAAACAATTGTTCGTGAAATCGGGTGTCGTGAAAATGGGTGTCGTGAGAAAAGTCTGTCGTGTAAAACGTTTGTCGTGAAATGGGGTGTCGTGGAAATGGATTCGTGAAAGTGGGCGGGAACGGGATCCCAGAGCTGGAAAAACGGACTTTCTGAACTTATTCCTCCGCGGCGTAATTGGTGAGGAAATTTCCCGTGCATGGATACTATCTATAAGTTTTCATCTATTAGTCAGCCTATTTCTGGATCTAGGAGCCAGATATACCCATGATGGTGATCGGTTGCTCGCGGGGTATACAATCCCAGAGCTCGAGTTACGGGCTTTCCGAGTTTATGACTCCGCAGTTTGAGTGGTACAGAATTGTCTCGTACCCAGATATCATAGAACAGTCCACATTGTATCATTTTGACCATTTCTGGATCCCGGATCCAGATATACCGATTGTGGGACCCGATTTCTCTGCAGAAATACGATTTCAGAGCACAAAATATGGACCCTCTGAACTTATTACTCCGCGGCGTAGTTCTCGAGAGATCCGTCCGTACATGGATACCATAGGCTAGTTTTTCGTCTATCGTCTAGCTCATTTCTGAATCTCGGAACCAGATATACCTATGATGGTGCTCGGTTTCTCGCGGGAAATACGATCTCAGAGCTCAGAATACGGGCTCTCTGAGTTTATGACTCCGCGGTGAGAGTGGTGAAAGACTATTCCGCACCCACATGCCATGAATCAGTCTACAATCTATCATTCATTTCATTCCTGGGTCCTGAAACCAGATATGCCCATCAAGGTATCCGATTTCTTGGTAAAAATACAATCTTAGAGCCCAAAATACGAACTATCTGAACTCACTACTCCGCAGTGTGAGTGGTAAAAATCCATCTCGCACCTGATTTCATAGAACAGTCTTCAATCTAGCACTCAGACCGTTCCGGGATCCGTTAACTAGTTATACTCATCTTGGTGCTCGGTTCCTCGCAGGAAGAACGATCCCAGAGCTCGAAATACGGATTCTCTGAACTTATCATTCCGCGGCATAACTGGTGGAGAATTTTTCCGTACATGGATACCATAGACTAGGCCCTCACCCATCGTGAAGCCCATTTCTGGATCATGGAACGAGATTTACCCATATGGTGCTCGTTCTCACACAGAGAATACGAATCCAGGGCTCAAAATCCGCACTGTCCGAATTCATTACTCTGCGGTGTGACTGGCAGAGAATTCTCCCGCACCCGGATACCGTACACTAGTCTCAATCTATCATCTAGATGATTCCTGAATCCCGAATCCAGATGTATCCATCATGGTCCCCGGAGTGGCCGCTGTGGCCTAGTGGATCAGGTCCTGTCTTCCACGCGGAAGGCCAGGGTTTGAGTCCCGGCCAGCACCACAGAGATTTTTTTCCATGCGCTTTACACGGCTGTCTCGGTGGTTTGGAACCCAACTCAAACTGTTGGTCTCCCTCACCAAGGTGGAATCAGTAGTTGGCAGTTGCCGACGCGCTGGTTGAGCGTAACTCAACCCCACGCACATGGATGCCGTCTGGTTGTAGCCCGAAAGAGCAGGTGCTGAGACGTAAAAATGAGAGATCAAATCATGATACCCGATACCTCTGTGTAAATACGATCCGAGAGATCAAATATGGACTCTCTGAACTTATCACTCTGTGGCGTTATTGGTGGGAAATTCTTCGGCATGTGTTTCTCATAGTGTGGTCTATCTTCTACTATCTGGGGAATTTGTGAATCGTCGATGCGACTTTTTCGACCTGGTAACGTTTTTTTGCATAGAATATGATCCATGAGCCCAATATTATGGCGCACATGATCCATCCCTCCTTGGATTGAACTGTCAACTATGCTCGCAAATGCCTCTCTCAGAGAGTCAATGATTCCTTCGGGCTCAGATGCCTGGAGTGATAACCACGTTAGGAATATGTCCATCGCGTATGTTTTCCTTGAGTGTGTCTGGTAAGTGGCAGCATACAGACGTACTCCTCGTTGCTCCATACTAGAATCCACATTAATCGTGTTATTTCACTCTCATGAGGGAGTGTGTACTATTGCAGGGCTTCCCCCACCTGCTGGCCCACACCTCGACGAGCACTTCTCAGCACGACTCGTTCTATTGAGCCAGGATGAGTGGAAATTGCCTGCATCAACTTTTTGAGGTTAAACACGAGCGCTGCCAGCACATCAGCGATCCATACACGAGGTGCTATCTACGCCACATGACCCATCATGGCCCTGCACTACGTCGCTGCATCTACTTGCAAATATGAGTTATTGCAGTCCATCAGGTATTCTCTACTGAGCTGCATGTGCCAGCAAAATTTGCAGCAGAGACAGACTCAGTGTATCGCATAGTCCAGCGCCTACCTCGCGCAATTGTGTGTAGTGCAGACGTATGTGTGTGCGTATGAGTACCGTTTGCCCGTGTCATTCAAATGAACAGGGCAACGATGCTGTGTATTTGTACCCAACATGAGTGGGCGCGCAAAGTCTAGAAAAACCTGTAGAATCTGCAAAAAGTCCGTCGCACAATCAAACGAGTAGTTGAAGTGTGTAATTTGCAGAGAGCGTACTCATATTGCGTGCATTGCGGCTCCTGTGCCCTCGCCCCCTGAGTTTGTCTGTGTGCGCTGCCTGACCCCTCCACCCGCCCTGATCCCAGACGCTAATTCTACTGCGACGTCGCAAACCATCACCGTGGCCCCCGGATCTTCGCATTCCCTCACACCTCCCCTCTTGGTCCTCTCTCGGTCTGTGTTGCCCCCTTCCGCAGCCAAACGCTCTGCTAGCTCCTCGCCCAAAATTCAAGAAGTGAGCAGAGCGCTGTGTACGTCATCAGCTGATCCTCGCGGTGTAGTACATAATAACATGGCTGAGTTTGATCAATTTCGTAACAATTCTGATACTCCCTCGTACATAGTAGCAATGTACAACGATCTTATGCGTGAGAGCGATCCTTTAGGGAAGCATTTGCAGCGTCAAGTCAATGATCTCTCGACCAAAATCGACACGCAAAGTGAAACCCTCACAAAGTCTCTAAGCGATACTCGAGCTGATATACAATCACAACTGACATCTATCAAATCGCTGTTTGACCTATGCGAGATTCGTTTCTCGGGCATACCCTCCTCTTTCAATAGTCCACACGAGAACATCATCCTCGCAATATTAACTGAAATGGAATGCCCTGAAGTAATAGCGCACATTCTTCCGGTGCGCGAGTAGAAAGGAACAAGAGTCGGATCTGCTATGCAAGTGAGGCTGAAGTTGCGCTCATTGCCAAATTCACCTCTGCTACTGTTCGCGATCACATTCTCACTTACGGAGTCAGGCTGAAAGATGTCAAAGCCGAGGACATTTCTGGCACCGGCGGGAATACACCAATTTACACCTCACCTATCCTCCTCGCGCCTGTATACGAGCTCTTGAAGGCTGCTCGTCGCAAGTCAAAGGAGCTCAACTACGCTCCTCTAATCACCCGGGATTTGACAGTTTTCGTGCGTCAAGAACGCAAATGCCCACTTATTCCCCTGTTGTCCTTAGATGACCTCAATCGTTTCGTCCCAAACGGTCAAGAGTGACGTCAAGTTGGGACCTCTTCAATCAATCATCCGATCGAGCAGCAATCTCGTACTCACATAGAAATTGGTTACATTAACATCGATGGACTCAAGATCAAGTCCGATTCCTTGCACCATCGAGCACAAGTGAGGGATTATGACATCATCTCGATCAATAAAACATTCCTAACTCCCAACGATCGCACTGAAATTGTTAATTCATCCGGGTTCACCTTCCATAGGCGTGATAGGCACGGGAAAGAAGGGAGTGGTGTGGGTATTTATGTACGTATGCACTATAATGTCAAAAATCTTGGCGTATCAGAGCAAATGTACAGTAGTGTTCCCGAATACATGATTTTTGAATTAGAAATTTGCAATTCAAAGCTACTCTTCGCAAATGTTTATCGCTCACCTGACACGGCATGTCCCGATGATTCTTTCGAAATTCTATCTCTATACCTCCCTCTTTACACGCACACGGTAATCACAAGTGACTTCAATTTCAACATGGCGAGTAACAGTGCATCCTCCAAAAATTTTCGTCACTTATTTCCATCGTACTCCCTCAACCTAGTCAACGACGAGCCCACGCATCACACCGTTCGCGAAAGGAACGCTTACATCCATAATACTCGTTTGGACCTTTTTCTCGTGCGCGACTCTCAATATGTGAAAGCTTTTCATAAGTCTGTATCGCCATTTGCTGCAGAACATGACATTATTGAGCTGGATTATGCTATCACACCTCCACCGCCCCCGCCACAATACGTTTTCACTCGCTGTCTCGCTGCGATAAATTCAGAGGAAATTCACGCCTCGATCCAGCGCTATCTTCAGCGCAATACCACTGCTAACTTGAGCAACTCTGATTCCTGGCACGAGGAACATTATAAGTCAACGTCTCCCGCACAAATCATTTTTCAATTATCCTCTCAGTCAAATTTAGAATGTATTGCAGGAACATATGTTTCATACTCCAATTCCATCCACCTAGCTGATCTCAGTGCTTTGTATTTCCAAGCCTTGTGACTTCCACTTTGGAGGAGAAAATTGATAATATGACATCCGCAGGAGCACAGTCCTTCGATGAACATGCTCCAGTCAGACGTATCAATATCTCCAAAAACCACAAGCCATGGGTCACAGCTGACACTCGCCCTCTCATGCAAAAACGGAACAAAGTCTATCGCCGTGCTCAAACAATGCAGTCAATATCGGAATATGAGAAATTCCGACAACTACGTAGTACTGTCAAGAATCAGCTCGTCACAGCAAAGAATAAACTCATCTCCAATAAACCGATAAAATCTACAATCATCTCTCAGTTGAGTCTCCTGCGATAGAAGCTTCCTTCATGCATCATCTCCAATAAACTTGACTCAGCGGCAGACTCAGCTACGGATTGGAAAGAGCTCCGCAAGCTTGGATTGTCCACACGGCGTCTGCCATCTCCGTCAACTTTTTACCAGCCGCACAACCTCAACCAACACTATGTGTCCGTCACTGCAGCTAGAGAGCCACTTTGAGACGGACATATTGAACAAATATGCACTGTCCCACTTGCTGAAATAGCCCGAACTTCATTTGATTTCAAACCTGTGAATTAAATTGACATTGAGCGTATCATACTCTCTTCTAACTCAAGAGGTTAAGGAGTCGATGCTCTGTCGTCTGGGATGTTGAAAATGGCATATCTTCCCATTCTTCCTGAGCTGACTGAAGCGATCAATTTATCTATATCGACTGGATATTTTCCCCAACAATGTAAGCGTGCCTCCGTCACTCCTCTCCTCAAAACTCCCCCTCCAAAGAGTATGTCCGACACCAGACTCATCGCACAATTACCTGAATTTTCCAGAATTTTAGAAAAGGTGGTACATGAGTGGTTCTCAAATTATTTGAATATGAACTCGCTGCTTGAACCTCACCAATCTGGTTTCCGGTCTCATCATTCCACTCACACAGCAAACCTCGGCATACTAGAAGGTGCAAGGGAAGCGATTGAGCAATACAAACTGACCCTGCTCCTGTCTTTCGACTTCTCGAAGGCTTTTGACTCGATCTCGCACGTCAAATTATTGCGTAAACTACGTGACTATGGATGCAAAGACTGCGTCATTCGCTGGTTCGCTTCATACCTCCAGGATCGAGCTCAAGCTGTTCGAGATGGTTCTGGATCGCTTTCAGAGTGGCGCCCACTCTCGGCTGGTGTCCATCAAGGGAGCTGCCAAGGTACACTCCTCTTCTCCCTTTTCATCAATGATATACTCACCGTCCTGAAACACTCTACTAATGCCATCTATGCAAACGACACTCAAATATTTATGCACACCACCCCCGAACAGCTTCACACATGCATTGAGCTCATAACCAAGGATGCTAGTGCCATTGTCAAATGGACTCAAGATAATGAGCTGAAGCTTAATTCTACAAAAACCACCGCGATTATCATGGGCAGCAAGATATACCTCTCGCGGTTAGACTTTGAGTCTCCGCCGCATGTTTTGGTTGATGAAGTACCAATACCTTACTCACAGGCTGTCAAAAACCTTGGGCTCCACATATCCCAATCTCTATCCTGGGAAGCACAAATCAATGTCATATCGAGGAAGGTACATATTTCGCTGTATTTCCGGCGTTTTTATCGCAATTCCCTCTCGCGAAAGCTGAAAGAAAAGCTTGTTACCTCCCGCATCTTCCCACTCCTCGACTATAGCGCCACCGCAATGACCCATATTTTGGAACGTCATGATTCACGTTTGCATCGGCTTCACAATACTTGTGTTAGATATCTTTTCGGGAAATTCCATGGAGATCTCACATCTCACCGTATCGCTTGTCTTTTGACTGGCTAACGGTGGAAAGCAGGCGTCTCTTTCTAGTCGGATGCCTCGCTTTCAAGGTTATTCGTAGCAGAAAACCCAAATTCCTACTTGATCGTTTCACGTTGATCAGAAATAACCCCGCCGTACGGGAGTCTTGCAGAGGACACTCGCGCTTACTACTTCTGCGCACTGGCAAAACAGAGGCCATCAACCAATCCTTCATGAATGCTGCCAACGAGTTGATCAACGCATTACTGATTGATATCACGCAAATCCCTCTAGAAAGTTTCAAGGACTGCCTCCTGAACTTTCTACGGCAAAATGACATACGAGACTGGATTGAAAAAGCTCGATACAATTGCGTTGCACAAGTTCCACCTCCACTTTTAGGCAGTCTGAATCTGAATCTCCCTACAAAGGCCCCTGGTCGCCTTCAGAGTTGTTAACGCATGCATTGAGACTGCTGATAAACGGTGGGAATCAAACTTTAGCTCCTCTTCGCACTTCAAATACTCTGTACCTCCACAAGAGAATCTTTGAATGTTAACCTTTTCTCACCATTCTTACATCTAAGAGGGAGTTCAGTCCCTTATGACCTAGGTGAGCTTGTGTGAACCTGCGATTCACTGCTCATACTCATTATGTTCCTCATTCTTGTACTTTTATTGTACTTATCTGCACTTATTTCTATTCCTATCTGATCTTATTTTCGAAACAGAATTGGAAGAAGTCCCTATTCAATCACTACTCAAGCTTTACTATATGCTTATATCATATAACACAAATGTACTTGGTGTCAAGTACATTTGTGTTATGAAATATGAACTTATAGTAAAGCTAGAGTAGTGATTGAATAGGGACCTCTCTCAATTCTGTTCCAAAAATGAGATCAGATAGGAACAAAAATAAGTGCGGATGAGTACAATAACATTACAAGAATGAGGAACATAATGAGTATGAGCAGTGAATCGCAGGTTCACACAAGCTCACCTAGGTCATAAGGAACTGAACTCTCTCTTAGATGTTGGAATGGTGAGAAAACGTTAATATTCAAAGATTCTTTTGTGGAGGTGCAGAGTATTTGAAGTGCGAAGAGGAGCTAAAGTTTGATTTCCGCCGTTTATCAGCAGTCTCAATGCATGCGTTGACAACTCTAAAGGTGACCAGGGGCCTTTGTAGGGAGATTCAGATTCAGACTACCTAGAAGTGGAGGTGGAACTTGTGCAACGCAATTGTATCGAGCGTTTTCAATCCAGTCTCGTATGTCTTTCTGACGTAGAAAGTTCAGGAGGCAATCCTTGAAACTTCCCAGGGGAATTTGCGTGATATCAACCAGTAGTGCGTTGATCAACTCGGTGGCAGCATTCGTGGAAGATTGGTTGATGGCCTCTGTTTTGCCAGTGCGCAGAAGTAGTAAGCGCGAGTGTCCTCTGCAAGACTCCCGTAGGGCGGGGTCATTTCTGATCAACGTGAAACGATCAAGTAAGAATTTGGGTTCTCCGCTACGAATAACCTTGAAGGCGAGGCATCCGACTAGTAAGAGACGCCTGCTTTCCACCGTTAGCCAGTCAAGGGACAAGCGATACGGTGAGATGTGAGATCTCCATGGAATTCCCCGGAAACATATCTCACACAAGTACATGACACATTTCATCAATTGCAGACTGCGCTAGTTTCATAGGCGAATTGTACACTCTATCTATCCTTACTTTCAATTATCAATGAACTATTGTCTCCTTCATATTTCTTCCCTGCATTAGATATTAGAATCCTCGAGAATATAACTCTCAGTTTCCGAGTCCAAACAACATACGCCATTACCTGTAGTTGGAGTTTTTCACTCCTGTGAGATATTGCGAGGAGATTGTAGTTAGTAACATCATTGAGTGCGATTGGAAATATTCTAGTTGTGAGATATATTTACTTACACGAAATTGTTCTCTGACTATACTAATATCGATTGATGGTTTGCTCAAACTAGTAACAGGTGTAACTTCCTCGTTCAGAGTACCTTTTTGTCAATTCACCCCTACTCCTACCCTTCATATTACTTGAGAAAAACTTGACTCTCGCTAAGTGCGTAGTATGACACAATCCGATTCCACGTCACTTCACATCATTCCGTATTAATAATTCATTCGATTCAATACTCGATGAACAATCTAGATATTCTTCCTTCATTGAGGAGTTTCTGTTAAACATGATATGGAACATATTCCATCACAGAACATTCTGGTTAGAAACCTGAAAGTGAGTGATATTCGAGGTTAATCTCTCACTATGTCTTCCAATTGGTATTAACATTACTTCATAGTCTGCTACTCGAAATATATTCTTGGTTCAGCAGTAACTATCCCTCCATTCCAGGTACGAAGGGGAGACAGAGGTTTGTTCAGATGGTGATTTTGCAGTTGAAGAATAACCACGCGTCCAATCACAGCGTCCAAAAAGATAACCGATGTTTGCAGATTAAGTTGTTTTGCGATCAGAATTAGCTCATACTTCGCAAACCGATTTCAACAAGATAACTAAACCTGGATCGCACAGTTGTTTTACATTGTAGAATTCCTCTATACCTTCAATCAGCGATTCCGAGGAGATGACAGAGGTTTGCCTCGACAGGGATGCTGCAATCGAAAGATAACTGTGCATCTAACCACAGGGGGTGGAGGGATAACCAATTCTTGCAGACACATCTGTTCCGCGATAGGGATCAACCCATACTTTACAATACCGACTCCAGCGACATGACAGAAGATGGATTCACAGTGGTTTCGCATTATAGAACTTACATATACCTCGAAGTAACGATTCCGAGGAGATGGGAGATGTTCGCTGATAAGATGGTATTGCATAACTCTCCTATCTAAGAAACGAATCTAGGGAGATAATAGAAATCCACTAAACCAATCATACTTCATATAAAAAATAACCGGTATCTCTAAGTTCCAACTCCGAGGAGATAACAGAATTCAGCTCCGACAGTCGTTTTGTGTTCGAAGACTAACCCAAGACTAACCCATCCCTCTCAATGCAGACTCCAAAGAGATAACCGATGTTTGCATCAAGAGTGGCTTCGCTTCCGGAATCATGCCCCACTTCGCAATCTCATTTCGAGGAAGATGACGAAAATTGGCTCATTAAGTTGTTTGCGTTGTTGGAAGTACCTATCTCTCTGAGTACCGACTCCGAAGAGATAACAGAGGTTTGCGCCGATAGTGGTTTTGTGATTGGAAACAAATGCATCACCCTCATTCCAGCTACGGAGAGGAGACAGAGGTTTGCTCGAACTGTGATTTTGCAATTGAAGAATAACCACGCATACAATCACAGCGTCCAAAACGATAACCGATGTTTGCAGATGAAGTTGTTTTGCGATAAGAATTAGCTCATACTTCGCTAACCGACTTCAACAAGATGACAGAACTTGGATCGCACAATTGTTCTACATTGTAAAACTCCTTGATACCTCCAATCAGCGATTCCGAGGAGATGACAGAGGTAACCTCAACAGGGACATAGATAACCTCAACAGGGATGATGCATTCAAAGAATGACCGTGCATCTAACCACAGGAGGCGGAGAGATAACCAATGTTTGCAAACACAGTTAATCCGCGATAGGAATCAACCTATACTTGGCAATCCCAACTCCAACGAGATGACAGAGAATGGATTACACAGTGGTTTTGCATTGTAAAACTCACACATACCTCCAAATAGCAATTCCGAAGAGATAAAAGATGTTTGTTTAGACGATGGTATTGCAGTAGAAGAATAAACCATCTATCTGCTGACTAACTGTAGAGAGAGGATGGAAGTTAGCTGAATCAATCAGTCTCCGTACTGAAGATAGCCGGTATCTCTAAGTTCCGACTCGGAGAAGAGGACAGAATTCGGCCTATACCTTGGTTTTGTAGTCAAAATCGAACCCATCCCCCTAATTTCAGACTCCGAGGAGATAGCTGGAGTTTGTATGGAAGTTGGCTTCGTGTTCGGAATCAGATCTCACCTCGCAATCTCATCTCCAGGAAGATGACGGAAATTTGCTGATGAGGTGTTTGCGTTATTGGAAGTACCTATTTCTCTGAGTACCGACTCCAAAGAGATAACAGAGTTTCTAACCGACAGTCGTATTGTGTTTTGGAATACCTGCATTACCCTTATCTTATCCACGGAGAGAAGACAGAGGTTCGCTGAGATTGGGACTCTGCGATCGAAGAATAACGCGTGCAAGTAATCACAGGGTCCGAATAGATCACCGATTATTGGAGATGAAGTTGTTTTGCTATAAGAATCAACCCATACTCCGCGATACCGACTCCATGAAATTGAGAGGGACTGGATTACACGGTGGTTCGGCTTTTTAGAACTGACACACATCTCCAAATGGCGATTCGGAGGAGATGTAAGATAATTGGTCAGACGATGGCATTGCAGTAAAGGGATAACCCGTCTTTTTTCTTTTTTTTTCCAAGGTGGTCAGTAGGGGTAATCTGCTCGCAGACGTTGTGACGGGTTGCGCCTCTGGGTTCGAACAGAGCACGGCACCGCCTCAACCTCGCCCCCCTGTAACATCCACCATGTCATACCCAACCCACCATGGAACCGCCTGCGCATTACTTCGGGGTGAGGGGAGCGTCACGTGCTACATTAGCGTGTTTCTCTGAATCTCCAGCTCTTCTCTCTTCTCTCTGGGTCGTCCGTTGTTAATCACCCTTCAGGTTATTGGTGTTTGCGCTGCAGCGCCTCTGGTCTGGTCTCGTTCGGAATCCCATCGAGTCCCGGGGCCTTGCCGTTTGCGAGTCTCTTCGCGGCTAGCCTGAACTTCCCCTCGTCGATAGGAGGTACAGCTCCGGAGACTCTAATGGGGGGAGTGAGCCTGGGCTCTTCTCCTGGGTGGAGAGCTCTTGCTATCTTCACCACTGTCGCCTTGTCCGTTGGTGCAGATCTTCCCCCTTGCGAGCGTAGCTTGCGCATAACCACCTCGTACGGCGTACTCCAAGGGTCACTGTTGACCATGTTCCACAGGTCATCCCAGCATTTCAGCTCGCTCTGGCAGATAGCGTTTTGGAACCATTTTTTTGCCTATTTGTGTGCTTTTTGTCGGCTGTCATTGAAGCGAGTTCACGTTTCCGCGCTCTCTTGACTTGTCTTCCCTTGGCGTTGACGTTGCGCCGGATACTTGTTATCTTCTCGCTCGACCAGTAGACCTGCTCCTCCTGGAAGCGGGGTTGCTTCCTCCTGGGTATGGTGGCATCACGAGCTCGCGTGATGACTCTAGTGAAGCTGTCTACAGTGTCGTCAGGTGAAAATCCATCTTCAGAGTCCAATGCCTCTGAGATCACGGTCTCAAACCGCTCTTAATTGAGTTTGCGGACTCGCCAACCCACCATAGGCCAGGAGTTCCTATCTCTTCTCCCCCCGTCTATCCTAAAGTGGATGTGCTGGTGGTCACTCAATGTTTCTGAGTCAAGAACCTCCCACGCCGTAACTCGTCGGACAAGCTCTGAACTGAAGAAAGTCAGGTCTAACACAGAGGAAGACGGAGTTGCTTCACGGTGCCATGTCACTTGTCCCACTTGGTTGAGCAGGACCATGTCGAGCTGAGCCATGGTCACCGCTACTGCGATGCCACGCTCATCCTCGGGTCCTCCGCTCCGGGTCGGGGACTCGGCACTGAAATCTCCAGCCACCACCACAAGCCCCTCCCACTGCTTCAGGCTATTCTCGAGCTCTTTTAGCTCGCTTTGGAAGTCATTCATCGAAGCGTTGGGTGAGTAGTAGCAAGTATACACCGCAACGTCGCCAATAACTCTGCGAGCGTAACCGTTCCCCCTCGTTGGTCTTTCGGTGTCGGTGAGCGAAGCATTCCAGATTTGGACGGCCGCCCCACTCCGCAGGTCTTGTGTCTTTCTGGCACTCTCCCGCCTGAGATTCTGCTCCGAGATGATCAGGACGTCTACTCCCAGTCTCGTAGCTTCTGCCTCGAGGTCTTGGGCGTCTTTGCTCCTTTGGAGATTTTCCTGCCTGAACTTAATCATCCCCGCGCTTTTGGCGCCTCCCTGCTGTTCTTGCCTGTTGGTGAGTAGTGCAGCATCACCTCCCAGACCTATGGTTGCTGTCCACCTGCAAGGCTTTGCAGCTGAGGCACTTGAGCTCCTTCCCTTCGCAGTTGAGCGCTATATGACTTTCCGCGCCACAGTTGAAGCATCGTTCCGATCGGTGTTCCTGCGGCTTGTCACACCTCGCACACAAGTGGCCTTACTGGAGACAGTTGTAGCATCTCGGGATACCATCTTTTTCGCGAATCCGAGCAATCACGAAATCCACTCGGATTTTGACTTCGCTCAGCAGGTCCTGTGTTAGCTCCGCAGGGAATGTGATCGACGCGACCTGGATACCCCTGTAACCTGGGCGTACGGCTCTCGCAGTTGAGGTAAGAGACCCCATCCCGGAACACCCCGAAGAATCTTGTACCTCACTTGGAACACTTTGGAAAGTCATGAGATCGGGACTAATCACGATCGAATAATTGCAAAAAAATAATTGGACCGAGTTCAATACACTCTCCCACCGATAATCTGACAAAATTTCTCAATTTCGCCGATGGTTGGCATTTCGAAACAGTCCATCTTCTCAGGTATGCTGTTCGGTTTATTAGGAAGCGCTCTTCCAGTCAGTGTCAGCTTGCCGACTGAAGTCCAATGATTACTCAATCATTTTGATCTTTGTCGTTGCATACATACTTTCACCTCTTTGTCCAATAATAAAATATCAAAATTTCAATTTCGCGTTCGAATTTTGACACTAGAGCCCATGAAACTTTCGAAAATTAGTGTTCCTTGAAGGTATCAATTTTTTCGAATCTCCCCGCATTATGAAAAGGTGTACCAACGTTAGGTGCCTTTTGAACGCACTGCTAATCACGCGCGTCACTGGTTTTTGGAATGCTCGTTGTCGGGGCTTTTTGCGGTAATAATCAGTAGTTATCAACAAGAAAGTGTCGTGCTGTCTCCGTGCGATCTTACCGCAGTTTCTGGAGTATTCACTCAACCTTAGTGAAGGGTGAGTTTTCATTATTTCGCTCAGCGGTGACTCTAACCTCAACTCTGACCACAATTGCCACTGAGAGAATCCGTTGCACAACATTGAATGAAATTTTTGACAGAAACATGCCCCCTGCTTCCAAGAAAAAGGAAAAAAATTCAGATAAGAAGTCATCTCCAAATTAGAACACAAAGAAAATGCAAAGTCAGAGGACTCGGTTGAGAAGGAAATCAAGGCAGGAATATGGGAACGAAGCCCTGACACAAGCTATTGCTGCTGTGCGTAAAGGGGGATCAATTAGAAGAGTATCTCACTCGTTCAAAATACCCACAACAACATTGTTCAGATATTCCAAGAATCCTACATGAAGGCCCAGGAGGTCTGGTCCTCGTACAGTTTGAATGATGCAGAAGAAAAGAGGATATCCGAGTGGGCTTTGCATAGGTCAAAGATTGGGGAACCAGTGACCAAACAAGAGCTTCTCTTGTGTGTGAAAGATCATTTATTGCCCAAGGAATCACGGATCCCTTTCCTACTGGTTCCCCTGGGAGGTAATGGTCGCAGGGTTTCATGCGTCGACACCTGAATCTAGCTTTCCAAAAAGCTCAAAATATCATAACAGTGAGGCTACAGGCTAATCAACGAAGGCTATCAGAATCGTGCCAGGGATGTGAGGAATATATACAAGCGAAAGATTTGCTACATATTTCTCCAAAAAGAAAGTTCAACTGAGATGAAAATTCTATGATATTGAATTCAAAACTTGACGAAGCTATTGCTGTGAAGGGAGCCTCGAATGTTTATCAAGCTGTAGAAGGCAATGGGAGAGAGGATATTACTGTTCTGTTTATGTCCAATGCAGGAAGATAAAGAGCTCCACCTTTGATAGTGTACAAAGGTGAGAGTAAACCTTTATCGGTATTAGGAGATATTCCAGAAGACTGCAATCACTGGGTCTTAGGCGCTACTGATAACGGATGGATGGATATCAAAACTTTCTATGAGTACTTCACTCATGTTTTCTACTAGTGGTTGGTGAAGAAAGAGTGTGAGTTTCCTATACTGGTATTCATGGATGGCCATTCCTTACACTTTTCTCTACCTTTGATAGAATCTTGCCGGGAGAAGAAAATAGAACTCATCCCCTTGTATCCTAATTCGGCACAAGTTCCACAGCCTCTGGACTTCTTTTTCTTCTCTCCTCTGGAAAACTATTGGAAACAGGTGGCTGTTCTCATGTGGAGAAAAGTCACAGGTAATACTCAAGTCAGCAAAAAAAATTTTTCCCGAGCTCTTCATTATGCTTTAGAAACCCTACCTGGTGAAAAGGTTAGTGTAGTGAGTGGATTCAGGGCAATTGGCTTAGAGCCATGGGATCCTCACAAATTAGCTTATAATAATCTGAACAAACAAGAAAAGAAGAAGACAAATCAAGAAGCAACTGGCACTCAGCCATTAGTTCCAGTACCAAGTCTTCAGAAAATGATGCTCTTGTTGACATCCTAGGGAAAATCTTGATTCCTCAGCATTACAGCAGGATGGCTCGAATATCAAAGGGATCATGGAATCCTCCTCTCGATGAAGAGACTGAGTTTGATGATTTCATGAGAATAGAAAAGACTTCTGGTATGACTTAATTCATTTTTTGTGAGTTGAAAAAAACCTTGTCACTCCGATGAGTGACAACCATAATGAATTCATATCAAAATTTGAGAGTTATAGAATCTTGGGAAGCAGGATTTCAGAACTCTAAGTATTCCTGTTGCATGAATTGAGAAAACTGAACTATACAAGCCCAGCAGTCATGAAATTTGTATCACCGGATGATTTCAGGAAACTCTACCATTAGTCCTTGATGCATGAATGATCATTATTATCGTGCATTGGAGGAATTTGAAATCTCATTTTAATGACATTCTCTCATCATGTAGATGAGAGTATGAGAGATCGACTATGAATCATAAGTGACCAGGTCCTTCTGAATGAGTATCCGCTAAGAGTATCTGATAGTGGTATGATCACAGGTGATTCACATGAGGATCCAGTTGTGGCTAATAATGATACCTGTAGTAATGTACAAGTCCTGACCTATGTCAATAATGCTGATCATGACTATAATAATTCATTGCAGAGCAAATCTGGGAATCATGATGCTTTAGAATTCAGAGGGGCTCAAAGTATTGATCCTCAAGTCAGCTGTGACGAGCGAGAAACAATACAGAGTTCTGAACATGGAATAGATATTGATAAACTTGATATTGGATCACCAGGTAGGAATTCTTCTCTCTCTGAGTTCAATGATTTTCTCATGTTCTTAATAAAGCTAATTCTTGAATTCATTCCCGCCTCGGAGGAGAAGATCGCGCCAGTGAAGCCATGGTGATGCATTATGATGACGTAGCAATTGGTGACTCAATTTACCGAAGCCCTGATGTTCCTCCTCTGAATAACCAAATGATGAATCTTACTCCAGTGATAGAGATCATTTCTGGAGAAACTCTCCCTGGCTGTACACTCATATCAAATTCAATTCTAGAGCAATCATCAAACATTTCATCTATCAATTCGATCACTGATCCTTTGAGACAAAATCAAGACAGAGGGAGTAAGTTTCTTCATCCTATACTTACTCATCCAAGGATAATTTTCATGTTCCCATTGTAATTTTCCAGTCAATCCTTGCCGTGTAATGGAAGTCAATGTTAGTAGTGGGGATAGTATTAACAACCCCTTGCATGACTCTAATGGAAATCGTGTTCTGAGCCTCTTACGAAATGGGAACAAAAAGAATGAAGGTAACGTTTGCTCAATGAATTTGCTGGTTAGTCAGATACCTCACAGATTCCATGATTGAGTGTCTCATTACTTTCAGGAAGTCCTAGAAAACGGGAGATGGACGATGATCCCAACAAGATTTTCACACTACCAGTCGAACCTTTACCCGGAAGGAAGAGAAAAAAGTTATGATCTTCCAAAACTAAAGTCACGGCTTTCACTGCAGCATGTTCGGATGATTATTATCAAAAAAAATGCAACAATTCAAAGAAAAACAAGAGGAAGAAGAAAAATGGTCAAGAGAAGAGAACCTCATGGCTCAGAGAAAAGCATTGCAGGAACAAATCAACCTCATCACAGAACGCATTAAAAAAGAAGAACCGTGATCATGCCCACAATCAATCAACATCAAATTGGTGCTACCGAAGCTCACATTGTTTTGGACAATGTGATAATACGTAACAATCCCAGTCTAGATTTGTTCAAGAAAATTGTTCTTCTGATTCTATTGACACTCTCAGAGAGATCTCGTTCATAATTCACGTGTCCTTAATGTCTGACGCGGATTTTTGTTCATGCGTTGCTTATGTAAATCGCTGTCCTTATGAGAAGAAAGATGGGACTTCGATGAAAAGAATATCCCTTCGTGATAGGATGCAGCTATTATTCGTCACGAAATTGTAGTATATTATCAGTGCTCAAAGATGTGGAAGATCAGTCTTCATGAATTATCTCGTTTCAAACTCATATCAGACATTTAGTTGCGTTTTTCTGAATAAGATAACTCAATTCCACAATGAAAGTGTTTTAACTTCATTATATATCCTGACTATCATTGTTGACTCGATTTCTTTGGATGAAGTGACGCTCTATCAACTTTAAATGCGTTGTTGTGTTGGTGAAGCTTCGATATTTTTGCGAATTATGATGATCTTCCTCCTAGTCGCTATCCATTTACACTAAATTTGGGTGACTGAGACGATTGAAGAGCTCACAATGGACCCATATATTCGATAACGTGAGATTCAAACCAGGGAAGTTGCTCTGAAAAGGTGTTCCTCGATAGGTGTAAGTTGGATGGAACACTGGATACATGTTAGATTCAGGTCTTCCGTAATAGGTACAAAATTACTCCTCACTATTTTATCGATAACTTCTTTCCATTTCACTGTATCAGACTTTTCCAGAAGGGGAAATACTCCTGATAGATCTGGCTATGCGACTATGCTTTGACTCCGACGCTTCTGAGAGGTGTGATGTCTGAAGAATGCGCTCAAAGTAAAACCCCCCGAAGGAACGTTCCAGGATAGGGTCTCTTACCTCATACTCCCTGCGTGCTCCGCACCAAGTACCGCCACGACAGCTTCTTTGACCTCTTGCGACGTGCTAACCTCGTCAATGTCCAGCACTTCCAGCGTGGCAGTTGGGGTGAGGCGTCGTACCACTCCCGGATCCTGGATTACACCCTTGATAGCATTCTCAACGGAGTCTGCCTTGACTCTCTTCTCTAGCTCTAAGAGGAGGCGGCCGTCTTTGTTCTCCGAAGTTTTGAGACTTTTGGGACGACTGTCTTAGCGCCCTCTCCCTGCTTGACTCCCCTAAGCATATCCGCATAGGATGAGCCACTCTCTCTGACCTCGGCGAGGACCGCATCTGGTCGCACTCGTCTTTTATTTCTCTTTGTTCTTTTCTTCTTCTCTTGCTTCTCCTCTTGGGCCTTCGGAGCGTCCAGCGCGCTCCTCTCCCCGCGTCTCCTGCGCTGTCCAGCCGTTTTCCAGCCTAGGTCACTATCCGTGGGCTGGCTGCCCACGGACCGGAACGAGAGTGGCGTGCCGAGTCTTGATCCCTCTGAATCCGAGCTGCCGGCTCCCTGATCTGGCAGAATAAACTTGACCGGTCCAAGGGCCAGTCGCTTCGTTCTCTTCCTCTGGTCCCCCTCTCCACTGGAAGGACTCGTGCGGCCTCTCTTGTTCTGGTTCCCTTGCACGGGGTTCTGGGCTGAATGGGTGAGCCTCGGCTGATCTGAGGAGGCCGCCGCCACCGCGGTTCTTTCGGCGAAATTATAACCCATCTATCCGAAAAGCCAAGAAATAAACCATCTATCCAAGTACCAAATCAAGGGGGATCATAGAAGTTTGCTGAGCTAATCATTTTTCGTACTCAAAATGACCGATAGCTCTAAGTTCCGACTCCGAGGAGATGACAGAACTCTGCTTGGACATTGATTCTGTGTTCGAATACTATCCCATCCCTCCAATCACAGACTCCGAGGAGTTAACCGACGTTTGCATCAGAAATGTCTCCACGTTCGGAATTATACCTCGAATCGCAATTTGATCTCCAGGACGATGGCGGAAGTTGGTTTGAAGAGTGGTTTGCGTGGTTGGAATGACCTCTCCTTCTGAGAACTGTTACGTCCTCAGGGTCCTTTACCTCCGCCACCAACGAGATCCTGCCTCGCCGGGATTATGGAAGGGATTGGCTGAATGAATTTACAACGAGGGATATCTGGAACAGCTACTACTTTATTCAAATCCGAATAGTATCTCTGTGGAAAGAGACCTATGAAATGATATGAAGCTGATGTGATTTTACAAATACTAGTGGTTCTCACGGAATGACGAGGCCGACCGGGGCTGCGAGTACTTGTCACGCGACACGCGTACTGACTTGATTGATCCTTGAGTAAGAGCCAAATAAAAGAGCGCCGAACAAGAGTGCCGAATCAGAGAGCGGAATAAGAGCGTTCCTTAAATCCTGGTCGTTCGACCCCAATCCTCTCTGCGCGATCACCCGAGGGGCTTGCTGAAATTCATGTGTTGTAATTATGCCAGTCGATTCTTGCATCGAGCTCTACTTTGATCGCTGAACTTGCGATATTCGTGACCTTGCCCGATCACTCATATCGCCACTCTACTCATGAGGATATTCCTGCATGTAGGTATATCATACGCTACACATCCATGGCTGCCTGTCCGATCCCCGGATCGGTACTAAAAATTGGCGAGACTTTGCGGAAATTTTGAAAAATTTTGAAAATTTGGAAAATCGAGGATACTTTTCCAGGCTAGGTTGGCAATGCTCGAGCGGAAAGTAAGTGGCAAGGGTTGAAAGCAAAAGGGATGATCTTCTGACTGCGGTGATTTTGTACATACCTTCGTGAGAGCTACCCCAAAAATTTCGTTATATTCTACATTGTCCCGGAAAATGTGAAGTTATCCCTATACCATTTTACTCAAGTACTCCTACCGTTATAATTCTAAATAGGTCTCGTTTCCCGCATTTTATAGATATATGATATATGGATACAAAAATCGACGAATCTGGTACATTATCTAAATATTCTTCTTTCCATCCAATAATATGTCATCTTGCTTGTAGTGGGCTCAATTTCATTTTACAAAATTTGTAGTACATCCAATATTCTATGAAATCTCTTCTCAGCATTTCTAAGAACTATGAGCCTTCATTCTGTGTTTGCATTAACATGATGTAATCAATTGTATATGGGGAGTCCCTTCTTTTTGTCAGGATACAGTCTTCATTAGTACATCAATCTTTTCAATATAAATCCATTGATCTTCCCTGTTTTTCCATGGTTTTTCTCTGAAAAATTCTTTGAAATATCAGTAGAATGGGGGCCCCTCAAGCGAAGAACTCTCGTAAAAATTAACGTGGAAGAATTGAACCTATTTATTTGAGATGCCGCAAAAATTGCGGAATCAACAAACCAATGGACGAGTGAACCTCTTGCAACACACACATATATACACATGCGCACGTATCTACAGACTTACTGCCATAGTTTCTAATTTGATCCTGAAATAATTAATATGAAACCGTCTAGCAATACAGCTAGCAAGATCCTGATATTGAGTAATTTCTCCTGCAGATTTCTGTGCTATACTTTTATCCTGAATTTCTATAATAGACAAGACAATCGCCCTTTTTGGACCCTTGAATCCTTCACATGAAGTCTGAATGAAAATTGCAATACGGTCAATAATTTCTATTGGAAACACCAGTATCAAATATCATATCCGAGAATTAATAAGAGACAAATGATTAGTACGCCCTTGAGATCCTTAAAGCCCTTAACATCCTCTATCTCAAAGAAGTCGGTAAATTACTTGTTTAAACTTGGCTCGTCAGTGATAGGTATATATTTCTCTCAAATCCTTCGAATTATCAAGGATGGTAGATGATTGTACATTTGGAGGGCGAAGGGATGAATGAGTTAATAGCGGTATGAAGAACGATCCTTCGGGAGATTTGAATCCCACATATCGAAATTGCTGATCCTCCAAAGCCCGAACCTAAAGAATCAACTACGAATTCGAATTTTAAATAAATTGATGGATGAGCTATTTGAATATTCGCGCGCATTCAGTTAGTGCCAAATCTGGAGCGGAGAAGATAATCTAGGGCGAAGGAGCGCATCAAGCACTGGCGCTTGTATATATGCAATATTAAGTCAGGCTTGGTTTGCAGCCGCGGCAAAGTCTCGAATGTGCGAAGTATGCACAATTCGTATACTACAGAAACTGCAATCTTGCATTTTGTACCGAGCTCGGATGCTTCTGCTTGCATGTTATATCCCTTTTAGAGAAGAAAAATGCTACGGCAAAAGAATATCGCGCGTGTCAGCCGATTATCATTTGCTAAAATTCACGATCTTTCGCACGATGTTGGCAAGCTTTTCCTAAAGTGCATAAATATGCGAAGATGAATATTCGCCCTCGTTCGATCGCAATTCTTTTATAAATGTCTTTGAAAAATTTGTCCCAAATATTCCGAATTTCCCGGAGAAACTCCCCGTGGATAGCTCCCCCACCATCGGTAAAGCGCCCTTATACAATTTCAGCTCGATCGGATGGTTAGTTCCGGAGCTATGCCAATTTTCGCGAACAATTGGAAATTACATACACCCGCGACATTACACCCGTTATTCCATTCCTAACCCTACAGAATCCGAAGAATCCCAACATCATATGAATATAACACAACCTCACACGTATAGATACAGATGGGTTCACACATTTCCATCATTTAGACCATTTCCATAGAGTAATAGAGTCCACAGGGTCGAAGAATACAGTAAAAGTGAGATAAAAGGTATTGCCCAAGTTTTCACGGCCAAATGTTAAATTTTCGAACAATTCCATAGTATAAACACATCTCCTTGTTGTCAAAGGTTTGAACTGATGTATTAACAAGGTTTGAGGATGAAAATGAATTTCATGATACTCCCAGACTGAGTTTGACACATTGAAGTTCTTCGTTCGCAAAAAGTGGAAAAAGGCGACTTTTAGCGTTTGAAATCGCTACTGTTACACGAATTCGAATATAATCGATTTGACAGACATTCATCACTATCTATTTACTATATATTCACTCTGATCAATAGTTACTTTGGCCATTTGAAGCATCAGAAAGTCACAATTCATGCCACGAGAGGAAAAATGTACCTCTCACAAGGGAAAATTAACCACATGCGGAATCTTCATTTTCTTAGGCATGAATCAAATTTTTCACTTGAGAATTATTCTACAAGCAGATTGTGGTATGCACATGATGGATGGTAGGACTAGAGGAGTCCTAATTCAGTACAAAAATTCTTCGAAGGAACCAAAGTTCTCAAACTGCAGGGTGCGCTTTATGGCAAAATCCCGACATTTCAGGTTTAAAAAACATAATTGTTGATTTCAAACCAAAACGTAATGGTTGGAATATTGTCAACATACATCTCCATCAATAGGTTAAGAATTACTAATGTTGTACAAGATTTAGATCTCTGAATTTTTGAAAAGTAAAGAGTATCGATTGAAATGTTTTCGCCCGCAAGATGGAAAATCGATGCATTGTCGCATCAGATCTCTATCAATTCATTGAATTTCAGGAAGAAACTCCATAAATTATCTTCGTTGGGATGTTTCCTACTGGAATCAAACGCGACTGACACTGAATTAAGTTTTGGAATCATAGAAAAATTGGAATTTTTCCGAAAAACGCACTTTTTGGGAGTCAAAAACATCAACACATCAAATCATCGTAATTCGGTCAATTCTGGTCCGATTTCAACGTTTCAAAGTTCAAATCAAATGTCCTCTCAAACGCTACATGACCATGTGCTCGAAAAATTTCGAAAATTTGGGAATTTTTGAAAATTTGACAAATGAAAACTCCGAATTTTTTGACCCTAGCGAACCATCTCAGACTCGGAATTTCGTAGGATTAACCAACTTTTAACTTCAAATGCGACATCCATGACTACAACGCGGCAATCGAATCATCGCATTAGCTTTGTGGTTTCCTAACTCGAGTTCCGCACATTTTCAGTCAATGAACTTTTGCTTTGCTGACGTTAACCATGAGTTGGCATCGACTTTGGCCTGTATCATCGTCGCCTCTGAGCACACACTAGACACTTTTATATACACAGATGAACCCCAATGCATACAGCTGTCCGAGCTCAAGCATCGCTTCGTATTGCACATGGAACACATCGGATAATGCCGGATGGAATGACTCTCTTACTCTATTTGGAGTTTTATGGAAACAATTCCTTTTCAACGATGGATCTCAATAGTGTCTGATGGGTTTGGTTATTCAGGTATATGGGTCATTCCATAAAGTTTCGCACACTTCTGGGTCGCGGGTCACGGATTTTCCTGAAACTTTGATGACACGTTCTATGGGTAAAAGTAGAGAGGAAAACACATTCTCGAGCCCCCAAAAAAAATTCGTGCGGATTTGGCGCGCTATTTTTGTTTTGAGAATTGGAAAAAAAGTCAATTTTCTTTTTTTCTTGATTGATCCTTCATCCATATGAGGCCCAATGAAAAAATTTTCATAATATCATAAATCGATGTAGAATTCCTCAAACTTCCCAAAGGAGATACTTTGAGATCCCAAAAAGGTCAACATAACCTCAAAAGAGTCGCTTTTGAGAAAAAACCAGCTTTCGGGCCTTAGGCCCAATTTCATCTCAAATTTGACATTTTTTTCGGAATCCTCGGGGAATTTTACATTGATTCATGTTCTAAATAACTGAGAATGGAAGTGATCCGAGTCGCTGTGGAATTAACTTCTAATTTTCTGAACATTTCGATTAAAATACTCTCAGACCTCGAAAAGGTCAACATAACCTCGAAAAAGTAATTTTTTTCGAGAAAAATCCATTTTTTGTACTCAGAGTTCAATTTTATCTCAAATTTGAGATTTTTTCTCTATTCTCTCGGAGGATTTTCCACCGCTCCATGTTTTGACCCAATTGTGGTGGACATGGGTCAAGCTGCCATAATTGAAGCTGCAAGACCAGCTACTTGCAGCCACAATTATTCGGCAGACATAGACGAGCGAATCTATCTCGCTAATCCGCCAGGCCGACTGCAGCGCCTAATCCGGGTTCCTAGGCCGAGCGGCCGAGCTACGTTTCGCGGTCTGCAAGCTCACTCAGCGGGATGGCGGTCACATTTGATCTGCATAGGTTAGAGACACTGAAGATTGAATTCATTTTTTCTATCCTATGGATCTCCAATGTGAGCAGAATACTGTGCTGAACTTGATACACTGAATGCGGTACTTTTCATTGGATCAGAAGATAAAATCAACAACAAAGGTGAATTAGTCTCTGTTCACAGGAAAATCCATTAATTTGATATGGTGAACAAAGAAACTGGAGTTAGACTGATGGAATCTGACTATGTGAGGGAAGGGTGTGAAATAGTTGAGCCCGTATCATCTCTAAAAGGAAGAATAGGATCACGCATTGTGAGAAATACTATAAATTGATTGATGAGCTCAAGAATTCCATGTCTAGAATTTGATTTCAATTGCTGAACTATCAATTTACAGTGTTACGACATGCTCTTCTCGAAATTATCAATCCGCTTGAGGAATATGGAAGCCCGAATTCTGACATATCCCTCTGCTTTCACATATCAAGCAGGAGCTGCCCATTGGAAAATCTTGCTTAGAGCTAGAGCTATTGAAAATCAGTGCTACGTCGTTGCTGCTGCACAAGTCGGAACTCACAATAAGAACAGAGTTAGCTGGGGTCATGCAATGGTATTCAATCTGCTCAATACTTTGTTTTGTTTTGTGATTTAAAATTTTTCTAGTAACCATAGAAGTTCAAACGTTCCACCGATAGTGGATCCTTAGGGAACAGCTATTGCTCAGTCTGGGGAGAAGCACGGTATTGCTGTTGCTGAAATAGATTTGGAAATGTTAGAGAAAGTGAAGATAAACATGCCTAATGTGGAGCATGGGCGAGCAGATATATACCTTCCAACGCTACGACTTTGTTCATAGGAGAATGGAGTTGCATGGACTCAAACTCATCATACATTGTGATATAAATTAACTAGTTTAGTATGCTCCCTTATCCTACAAGGAGTCAGGACTTTGATGAATTTTGTGAATAAGAATTGAGACCAATATTTTTGTATTTTGTTTTATCATAGTATAAATGTGATCGAAATTTATACATTATTTAGCCAAAGTGCCATTTTCCCTGATACTCAGATTCGAGCCGATGTTCAAGCGAGGAATAGAGCTTCTAACTCTGGATGTTGCCTGGGTTCCATCAGCCTCTTGGTATTTCCTCAGTGTTTTTGGCTTGAGATCTATCTACACTCTCGCCCTTGGAGAGAACAATGCAGCTGATACTTCTAAACTTCTACAAGATCAAGTATCTGGAGCTGCAATGTCTATGCCACCCGATCCGAAAGCAGCTTTCAAATCAGAGTGGGGAGCTCTTGAAATTTGTGAGCATGATTGGGCTCTCAATGGAGTTGATTCAGATCTGCGTGGTTCGAAAAACAAATCTGATGCTTCTGATCCCTATTCGCAGAGCAAATCAAGTTGATGAGTTTGATATTATGAAATTTGTGGAAACTAGATCAATAACTCGGTAAAGGCTTGTGGAAAATCTAATATTTATATGTTTATCAAAGATAATTTACAGTTATAGCAAGTATGTACATTCATACTATGATAAAACCAAATACAAAAATATTGGTCTCAATTCTTATTCACGGAATCCATCAAAGTCCTGACTTCTTGTGAGATAAGGAAGCATACTGAACTAGTTAATTTATATCACAATGTATGACAAGCTTGAGTCGATGCAACTCCATTCTTCTATGAACAGAGTGGTAGCGTTGGAAGGTATAAATCTGCTCGCCTATGTTCCTCATTAGGCATGTTTCTCTTCACTTTCTCTAACATTTTCAAATCTATTTCAGCAACAGCAATACCGTGCTTCTCCCCAGACTGAGCAATACCTGTTCCCCGAGGATCTACTATCGGTGAAACGTTTGAACTTCTATGTTTACTAGAAGAATTTTAGATCACAAAACAAAACGAAGTATTGAGCAGATTGAATACCATTGCATGCCTCCAGCTAACTCTGTTCTTATTGTGAGTTCCGACTTGAGCAGCAGCAACAACATAGCACTGATTTTCAATAGCTCTAGCTCTAAGCAAGATTTCTCAATGGGTAGCTCCTGCTTGATATGTGAAAGCAGAGGGATGTGTCAGAATTTGGGCTTCCATATTCCTCAAGCAGATTAATAATTCTGAGGAACGCATGTCATAACACTGTAAATTGATAGTTCAGCAATTAAAATTAAATTTTAGACATGGAATTCTTGAGCTCATCAATCAATTTATAGTATTTCTTACAATGCGTCATCCTATTCTTCCTTTTGGAGATGATACGGGTTCAACTATTCCACACCCTTTCCTTACACAGTCAGATTCCATCAGTCTAGCTCCAGGTTCTTTGCTTTCCATATCGAATGAATGGATTTTTCTGTGAACAGAGACTTATTCACCTTTGTTGTTGATTTCATCTTCTGAACCAATAAAAAGTACCGCATTCAGTGTATCAAGTTTCACCTTTGTTGTTGATTTCATCTTCTGAACCAATAAAAAGTACCGCATTCAGTGTATCAAGTTCAGCACAGTATTCTGCTCACATTGGCATCTCCATACTATAGAAGAAATGAATTCAATCTTCAGTGTCTCTAACCAATGCAGATCAAATGTGACCGCCATCCCGCTGAGTGAGCTCGCAGATCGCGAAACGTAGCTCGTCCGCTCGGCCTAGGAACCTGGATTAGGCGCTGCAGTTGGCCTGGCGGATTAGCGAGATAGATTCGCTCGTCTATGTCTGCCGAGTAATTGTGGCTGCAACTAGCTGGTCTTGCAGCTCCAATTATGGCGGCTTGACCCATGTCCACCACAATTGGATCAGAACATGGAGCGATGAAAAATCCTTCGAGAGAATAGAAAAAAAATCTCAAATTTGAGATAAAATTGAACTTTCAGTACAAAAAATGGATTTTTCTCGAAAAAATTTACTTTTTCGAGGTTATGTTGACCTTTTCGAGGTCTGAGAGTATTTTTATCGAAATATTCAGAAAATTTTACGTGGATGTGTGTTCTTTTGATATTTTTGTGATTGGGCCTCATCAAAATCAGGAATGGATTTCTGAGCGTTCATCGAGTTTGGGCCTTTCTTTCATCGAGTTTGGGCCAGAGTACTTAGAAGTTAATTCCACAACGACTCGGATCACTTCCATCCCGAGTTGTTTGGAACATGAATCGATGTGAAAATTCCCCGAGGATTCCGGAAAAATATGCATGTTTATATCACTCGCTTCGGTTCAATAATCTTGGGTGTAAACAGCTGGTTTGCGAGTCAAAGATGTCCTTTATTTGCGACTACGTTTCGATGGTTAATTTCCCATCATCGTCAGGTCTCTATGAATAGATTAGGACTGGATTGCACATACAAAGACTCATTGATATTTGATGGGAGTCAAATTTCTGGTAACACTGGCATTCATTTAGGAAAAACACCACTTTTTCTTCTTATTCATATGTTTTCTGATGATCATTGATAATACTATTTGAGTTGACGGGATATTTGGAGTTTCTTGACAGACGTACATGAAGAATAAAAACAGTGATATGGCAATGAATAGGATGCACATTGAAGTCCACTTTGTTTTGCTCTGTGTTCGAAACCTAATATATCACCCTTATTCCACCTACCGAGAGGAGATAGAGTTCCGCTCAGACTGTGATTTTGCAATCTGAAGATAACCCGTGCATCTAATCACAGGGTCCGAAGAGCTAACCAATGTCCGCAGATGGAGTTGTTATGCTATAGAATGAACCCGTACTTCGTACTCCTCCGATACAAGCTCTGACAAGATCTCAGAAGATGGAGCACACAGGAGTTGAGCATTGTGGAACTTACACAAACCTACAGATAGCGATTCCGGAGAGATAGCAGATGTTTGTTCAGACAATGGTATTGCGGTGAAGGAACAATCCATCTCTTTTTTTTTCTATGGTGGTCAATAAGGTTAATCTGCTCGCAGACATTGTGACAGGTTGCGCCTCTAGGCTCGCACAGAGCACGGCACCGCCTAAACCTCCCCTCTACTTGGGGTAACATCGACCATGTCATAACCAACCCACCCTGGAACCGCCTTTGCATTACTTCAGGGTGGGAGGAGCGTCACGCGCTACGGGAGTGTGTCTCACTGGCACTTCAGCTCTTCTTCCTCTTCTTCAGGTCGTCCGGTGTCGATCACTTTCCAGGTCGTTGACGTTAGCTATGCAGCGCCCTTCGCCTGGGGCTGCGATGCCCGGTCGTGCTCTTCTTTTCGGAAGATCGCCGTCTTAATAAGGTCGGCGATCCTAACCCACGTCGCTTTATTGCGGAGCATGGTTGGCACAAGGTTCTGAGGTTTCAGCTGAGCCCCGAGCCAATCTACCAGCTCCGCTCTCTCTGTACTCGTGTCCTCGCACTGGCAGAGTGCGTGTTCTGCGTCATTCAAGTCGGCCCCACACATCTGGCAGACCGGAGTTTCCCTCTCCTGAAACCGCTCCAGGTATTCCCCAGAGCAGCCATGCCCGCTTATCGCCTGCATCAGCCAATAGTCCATCTCTTCATGGGGACGATCGATCCACCTGGCTATGTTGGGGATCAATCGACTCGTCCAGTGACCCTTGGTTGATCTTCCCCACTCCTCCCGTCATTCCTCCACTGTCTCCGCCCGTTCAACCTCTCGGATGAGGGCCTCCCGGGTCGGATTCAACTCTACACTGTCGTCCTTGAGAGCCTCTTGCCGCTCTCATATTCGCCCTCTCTCAGAAACTAGCAGGTGGATCGGGGGCGTATCTGCTAATACGCTTGCTGCGTCATAGGACACGGTGCAGAGGCGCTGATCGTCCGCAGCGCGAGACGCCGCTGGACTGGGCCTAGCTTTCCATCGATCACGGCCTCACTTGCTATTCGACCCCAGATGGCCGCACCGTAGAGCACAATGGAGTAGCTCACGGTGCTGAGTAGAGCTCTTCTGTTTGGCTCGGGCCCTCCAATTTTTGGTATGAGCCGCTGAGGAGCGCTGCCTACTCTGTCTGCCTTTAGCACACCCTCTCCAAACTGGGCCTTGTAGCTCCACTTGTCTCCGAACCATACCCTCAGGCACTTGGAATCCCCCTTCAAGGGGATCTCGTGCCCGTTGATGGTGAACACGGGCATTTGAAAGCTCCTCCTCTCCGTAACTAGCATCCCTTCGCATTTGTGGTTGGCCAGCTCGAGGTGGTTATCGGGGAACCATTGGCCGACGCTGTAGAGTGCTTCATTGCCTATACAGTCGGGACCACTTATAGGCGGTTTCAGCATACGCGATTTAGGCTTATACGTGGTGTATTGAGCCCATCCCTCGTCCCACGCGAATCTCAAAACACGTATACACGGTGGCGAGCATTTGCACTACGTACTTAAGAACTATATAGTGACTTTATGAGAATGAACATAGGCTTGCATTCACTTGGTCCATACGATGCATCGCTTATACAATTCAGAGGTCATAACGTCTATGAGTATTTTTTTAGTGAATTTTATTACAGAACGTCTTATTTTGTACTTGATTCCTTCTCATACGAATGTTATCGAAAATTGGATATGGCTCCGACCAACAAGAAATCTTCGCCGGAAAAAAAGAAAGACCGAAATGTGATGACTATTGCAGATAGAATCAAAATTCTCAATCTGTACGAGCAAGGAGAGAAAATCTATTCGTAAGCCAAGGAATTCAAGGTATTTACCTATTCGGATGAGTAATTTGTTAATCTCCTTGATTGGAAGATCTGAGATGTTACTCGTTTGCAGAGGAAAATTGATGATCACTTCAAAAAAGCTAATGAATGAGGAATAACACAACAAAATTTTTCATTCTCCTGATTGGATTTGAGAGTCCTACGAAAAATTCCACTGTGATTTTTCATACGCAGTGTCAGTGCTCTTTACCGGAACGGAATCCCTTGTTTTCATAGACACAATGGTTCGGTACACGCGGTTTGTCCGGTTGCTGGTACGTATTCCCCAAAGTCCCATAACCGTCATGTATTTTCCAACGCGGATTCGTAATACGCGGAGCCTGTCTGGGACGTATCTTCTTCGTATGAGTAGTCCCGACTGTACACTCGACTTCCCACGTGGTTTTAGCGACAACAACTAATGCTGCGTCATCCGCAAACCCAACCAGTTCCGCCCCGTCCGGGGGGTTCAGAGCGAGGAAGTCATCGCACTGTGTGTTCCATTCAAATCGGCCAGAGACAGAGCCCTGGGCTATGCCCGCGGACAGCTTCAGCTCAATGCGCCCTTCGTCGGTGTCGCAGATGAGCACACGATCACGCAGTCCATCGCTGACGACCGCCAGCACGTAAGGTGGTTTTCTCCCATGCAGGGACTTGTAGATCCGCTCCCAGCTTTCCGTGTTGGACGCGTTCTTCACATCCAGCGCGATGATGGCACAGAACCTCCCTCCTGATTGGGGTGCCATCCGCATTGCAGATGCGGCACGCAGGCGCTGGGAGTGGAATCAAAGCAACCAGCGCAAGTGTCGTCAGCTCCAAAATGAGTACTTTCGGCTCAGCGCAGAGGTCGACATGCGCGGAGAGTAGGAATGTCATTCCTTCCTTCAAGATCATCTCTCTGACGCTCTAGACCAGAATAAGAACATATGGAAGGAAATGCGCAACCTCGGCCTCTTGCCAAAGAGCAAAGAGGAGGAACCCCATGGGCTCACACCGGATGGAATGAACGCTCACTTTGCGGAGGTTTCCATCTCGCCCCACGAGAATATTGAAGGAATAATGGACAAAATTAACTTGGCCACAGAGGAGGGTTCAAGTTCGAGGCCACGAATTTGGATGGAGTAGTCCTTGCCATCAAACATTCTCCCTCGCAGGCCCGCGGGACGGATGGGGTCCTTCTAAGCGTAATCGCGAGAGCTCTCCCGGTCATAGGTGATCTTATTGTACTTATTTCCAACTCCTTTTCCGCTCACGGCATTCTTCCTGAGGCTTGGAAGCAAGCACAGCTGATTGGAGTGAAGAAGGCTGCAGCTCCATCAGCGGCCTCGGACTTCCGTCCTATTGCACTGCTACGCTTCCTCTCCAAGATTCTAGAAGGAATAGCCCATGACCGAATCACGGAATATTCAAACAATACGACAGCTCTGCTAAAGTTGACCGATGACATCCGAGTGGGTATTGATAGGAAAAAGATCACTCTTCTACTACTGTTCGACTTTACTAAAGCTTTTCACACAATTTCACCATCCAAGCTATTGAGTAAACTACGACATCTGGGTTTCTCGAGATCGGCACTCCCGTGGAGAAAATCATATTCGCAAGGCCACATCCGAATCGTCACATCAAAAAATGGTAATCTTGATTGGCTCACTACGAATCTGGGTGTTCCACAGGGTTCCGTTCTCGAACCTCTACTCTTCGGCTTGGAGGTCAACGGTACGCCTGAGTTGTTAGATGGGAAGTCGGTAAACCATCTTTTCTACGCAGACGACCTTCAAATCTATCTACACGTAGATCGAAAGAACATGAAGGAGGGTATTGCTTGATCAGGAGGATTAGGGCGACTTGTTGCTGGGTGGGCTAAGGGCTCTGGCTTGCGTTTCAATGCTGGCAAGACCAAGGCGATCTCTTTCAGTCCTGAGAAGAACGTAAGAGACCTGCAAAAGATGGACTTGCCAGGGGTTGAGATACAGGACGGGGTATTCGTTCCATTCAGTTACACCTTAGTGAGTCTCGGTGTGACGTTGGACAGTGAATTGGCGTGGGAACCGCACATTAATCGAGTTACAAAGGAAGTAAACAAAGCCCTCTATAGCTCGCGGTTTATTAGGGCCTGTACTACTGAGACTATCCGAATTCAACTGGTCGAGACCTTAGTCCAACCTCATCTGGACTACTGCGCGGTCGTGTACCTTGAAGCCACCAACGAACTAAGGGACGCGGGTACACAGACTAAGCAATTCATGTGTGAGGTACATTTTTGGTGTTAGGAGAGACCAGCACGTCATCCCGTACAGAGAACGCTTGGGTTAGTTGCGAGCTGATTCGCGCAAAATGTACTCTGTAGTCCTCTCAATGTACAAGATTGTGCATATGAAAGCGCCTGGCTACCTAGCTGCAATGTTCCCCAGGTACCAATCCGAGCGCCCTCAGTGGGGTGATGCAAGAGGGCAGGAACTCAAAATTCCAAAGATGCAACTTGACTATGGACGAGGATCTTTCCAGAGTCAAGGCGCTTTTCGTTGGAGTCTTCTCCCTCCTGGCATTCGGGAGTTACCGAGACTCTCGCTATCCAAAGGGGCGGTGAGAGAACTTTTGATGACGCTCTCCCCACAAAGGACTGGTGTGGACGCTGTCCACTTTTTTGATCTATAGATATCATTTTACGTGTTGATGCTATTTTGAATGCTCATCGGCCTCACGACTGACTTTTTCCTCATTATGATATTTCACTCTGTATCCTCTTCTTCGATTCCTAAGCCGTTGCGTTTTATGTGTATTTTCACTGATAGTTTAAGTATGAAACGACTAGTCACACTTGTGATCCTACTAATATCCTTGCCCAAATGACTCTATGTGGAACATATTCGTAAGCATATTGTATTTTCATATCGAATGATTCATTTTCGCCTCTGTGCGAATGAAGGTGATATCTATCTAGCCCTCCCCCTCCGCATTGTATGCCCCCACTCCCGTCATTCCCGCGCTTATCCGTAGAAAAATTTCTTCGCGCATATTTCAGAATGACAACGGCGCCGACGCGGAAATTCTCCCACAGATGAGCGCGAGGATCACCGGAGTCATGGCAGAGGATGCTGAAAAGGAGGGAGACCCAACGCAGAGACGCGCGTCACCATGGCGCCACCGGACCTGCGTCAGCCAGTGGCGCCGTATTGGCGCGTTGGCTCCGC
>JAPYYZ010000113.1:0-45981 GCA_030522705.1 Eretmocerus eremicus | reverse complement strand
ATTTTTTCCTGCTCTTGTTTGTTGCACCAAACGTGTTTTCAATTAGGTCTTGAATCAGTTATGATGGAATAAATGTCAAGGGGAAGAAGAAGCTCTACTTTGTCAACATTCATCATAAATTAATTCAAAATGAAACAAAACAATATTTCGAGGAAGTAAATTCAAGCTGCCCTTTGTATCCGTAGAACGAACCACTGTGTGAAATTTCGAAGCGTTTCGATTAAAGCGCTCGGAGTAATATCAACTGTAGTGTAATTACAATATATTTGCACTATAATTTAAATTACTCCAAGAGCTTTCGACGGATCGCTTCAAAATCTTACACAGGGGTTCGTTCTACCAATACGCAGGGCAGCTTGAATTTTCTTTTTTGAAATATTGTTTTGTTTCGTTTTAAATCGATTTATGATGAATGTCAGTAAGGTAGAGCTTCTATACATGGCCTTAATTTGACTGCACAGTTGGTATATCGAGCGAGATTTTATGAGTAGATACACCCTTACTCCGGTTACTGATGGACATAGAAAATGCTGGTTATTGACACAAGAGTGAACGCGAAGGTTTACTCCCGATAGTTCGAAAATCTACCGTGAGAGTCACAGTAGAACTGATTACATGATTCATCAAAGGAGATTCTAATAACTATGGAAACAGTTACTGGATAATTCTCAAGACTATCAAAGTAGAGTTCCCATCTTAGAATGATACTCTTGGTCTCAGTTCTAAAAGGTTATAGGGAATTTTGAGCCATGACTTACAATTAGTTCTTTTATTAATGAGCCAATGCTGTGCACATCATCACGTATGTCTATCCTTTTAGTCATTCTGGACTCTAAGGAATGATACTTATTTTCTTCAACCCGACCTGAATTTTGGACAACAAAATCGCGCGTCTTGCAACTCATTTTATCCTTCATAAATGGGAGCACACATTACTTGACAGATAAGATTAATGAATACGCATCATATATTCTGAATCAGTGAATCGTTGACACAATAAATGGATGAGCCATGAAGTATGGGTCTTAAAAGCGGGGGGAACTTCATTTCCTCAAATATAGTAGGGCTTATGCGATTTGAACGGTCCAGACCGGTTTACTCGCAAGGACCACCTCTCTCACTCACATGGGTTATATAAAAAGAGGTCCGAGCGGACAAACTGAGCTGACCGACCAAATCGAATAAACCTGTAATGATTCTCGTATGCGCGTAAAACATTCATCTCACTTCCATTGTTTAAAAATAAATATTCTATTATTGTGTAAGTGTAGTCGTCATATCTCACTTTTGAAATATCTTCGAGACATCACTCGCTTTCTTTATAACTCTTGGAAAAAAATTATCCAATATGGATTCCTTCCAGTAAGGAGATTATCGACTAGAGCTCTATTAGAATTATTCATCAATACCATTTGGAGACTTTCTACGTCATGCCCAGCATCAGAATGGATACATAATCTGGACCGCCTGAATTCCATCATTTTCCATGAGTAAAGGGTACATTGAGCGGTATTCCTCCAAGATTGTTCTAGTATATGAATCGCAAAAACCGTCAGGTTAGTGAATTTTTCTCTCATAACCGTAACTCCGACGAATCTAATATACGTATTCAAGATATAATAACTCGTTTATTATTACTTTGCGGACTACAATCAAAGATCTTTAGCAATGATTTTAATTATACGACTCTAAACGTTACCCACAGATGACAAATTCTTATAGCTAGTTTTTGAGAGAGTTTGCTTCATTCCGAATCTGGAATCTGTCGAAACATGAAGAGCGATGCAGTGTCGAGTGGTTGAGAAGAGACACGCATCAATTTTCAGCAGCCGTTCACAACAGAGCAAAGAGCTTGTATCTTTTGTTCCTAAGTTATATTCATTAGAAGCATATGGGTTGTTGATCAATAGTTCATGATTAAACAGTATTTGGAAAAGTCTTCGCTGTTCAAAGGAAATATCCCAGGAGTTGTAACAAAATTCACTTCTCGTGGAAAATTCATTCAAACCGTGCAAGAAGTGGACGGCTTCATTCCAAAACGGAACAAACGCCATTTGAATTTTTAGAAAATCCATTGGTTTGTTATAGAATATTTAGCTTAGAGATAACCGTTTGGTAAAATTCCTTCGATAATATGTAGTTGGATAGCCTTTAGAAGACATGCTGAAAGAATTTTTCAAATGCATCATTACTGAACTCAATAGTCAATTAGAAACCAACTCGATTTTTCAAAAATCGAAATGGCTTTTGTTCCGTTTTAGAATGGAGCCGTCCAATTGTCGTCTACATGACAGACAGCATTGGACCGCCTCTCTCAAAAATATCCTTCATGATGGAGGGAAAAGACTCAAAAAGCGATCAGAGGTTGGTTGGATAAAAATTCATGAATAATTGGAGACAGGAATGAATCCATCCCTAAAAACTTAATTTTGAAAAGACAGACCCTAAAAGAAATGATTCGCTTTGAATCGAACTCAACTCACAAGGAGAGTCCGAGGAGTTTGGGTCACAGATTTGACTGAAACGTTGGGAATCAACTCTTTTTGGCACCAAAAGACGATATGTAAGGCCGCAGAGTCTAACGCCCAACCGTTTTGGAGATATAGCCCAGACTATTATTATTGCCCATATAGGCCCTTGTTAAAAAGTGACATCTACAAATATATATGCAATGCTAATGTCATATTCTGTAGCTCAAAAATGCTTGAGCGTTAGACTCTACGGCTCCAGATACCATATTTTGGTGCCAAAAAGAGACGATTCCCAAAGTTTCAGCCAGATCCGTGACCCAACTTCCTTGGACTCCCCTTGTCAGTGAAATCTCTGTGTTTCTATATCAAGCGCATTAGATAGTCAATTATTGTATGAATTTAAAGTACAATGTCAGTTAATTACGCCGTAGGTCTTTGATTTAGAAAGACAATTTTGATTATGGTTCTTCAGTGCACTTATCGGCTACAGACAACATCCAGTTTTTGGATGAATTTGGATGGGTACATCCGTATTTGAATGTGACGTTTTCTTTCGTAGTTTCTCAGCATCTTCTTTACGTTTCAACCACGTCCAGACTCTTCTCTATGCTGGACCATAATGTCACCCTGAGCGGATTAAATATTAAACATTGTACACCTTTTATAAAATACGATTTGTCTAATTCCATATTGTATAGCTTTGAAATCGTAAAAGTAGCCTCCTTCTTCGTCTGATCAATGGTATTAGTCTGGTCATCCAGAGAAGGATTACTAACGTACTATTCCGGTATAATCTGCGCATTGATGTCATAGCAGGGTTGTCTTCCTTGAACTCATTACTTGAAGTATCACCATTTCGGGACTTCAATGACATATCATGCAAGGCATGAGCAGAGAATGTGGGACACCAGTGCTTTTTCAAATAAGAAATTTCTAACGGTTCAATATCATTTATTTTCATTTTAAAGACTTGAAGATGTGTAAGAGGGTTATACAATATTCCTAAGTACTATCAGGAGATCATTCAGAGTTAATGTACATACGGCAATCGAATGGATTCGATCTAAATTTTTCATCTCGATACATCTGAGAATTCTCTCAGCATATCTGTAAGTCATCATTGTAATCGAATGTAAAACGTACGAAATCAATTAATCAATTCATTGAAAAGAAGTCGTTTTCGTGGAGGAGAATCACTATACATCAATTACTACAATTATTGATTCAAATGTTTTCAAAGTATTTACAATATCGAATCTGAATGTAAATATAACCGCATACCGGCTGGTTTGATATTCAGTGTAAAGAAAATTCTACCCCAATTAAAGTAATGAAGTACATTTGGTTTCATTCATGTCACAAACTACAAGTAAGAACATTAATTGCGGAAACTTCGGACACATACATGGACCCTATATCACTGTGTAAAGTGTTTATTACAAGAACTTGGAGAACAAATCAAGCTATTGGAGGGAAAAACGTTAGTGAAAAGATAAAATTGTGATCTCCTGAAGCAACAAGAGGCTACCCTCGATGGAATTGCATTCACGTGATCGTACACGATCAATTCTCGTGCACTAAAACGTGATATTAGTGTGTCTTGATTCAAAGATGTTGAGTTATAACAAGATATGGCGCAATCGCATATATAGTATCAATAATTTATAATATTAAAATAATACTCAAAAGTTCATAACAATAAGCTATAAGATTAATTGTAGACATTATTCATGATAATCATAAAAGGTAATAAATGACAAATTCACGAGTGAAATATAAGAGCGATGCAGCAGGATGAAGTAGACAATGATCCTTGTATGATATAAAGTGCAAGGGGTACAGATTAAGCTCAAAAAAGTTGCGTCATACACACGCGTATTTATACTGTACCAAAAAAAGATGAAACTCGAGTTGAATTCATACACTCATTTTTTTTTGCAAAACATTAAAACATTTCGCATAATAGTGGAAACTGCGGGTTGTAAGTACAGAGACAACTACAAATATGGTTCGGTGGAAGTGATCTCGCGTATGTATACTCTTTATAATAGACCTCGTAATATTCTCAAGTTTGCAGGAATGAAGAGAATTTTTTCAATTTCTCCCAACTGCTCGAGTTAAGTAATTCTTCATCGAGTTTTGTAGTTTCAAGGACATCGCCATGATGGTCATTTGTTCTGCATATTTTATTCGAAGAAAACTTATTCGTGGAAATTAGACTTGCAATATTCATTCATTAATCGATAGTCTTTTCTACAAGCAGGCACCACACCAAAAATCCAATCATTGGACATTTTTCCACTTATTCATATTTTAAGGTGGCTTTGAATCTATAAAACGTCTCCAAAAGATTCTCTCACATAGATATTTCCGCTCACAAGGCTCCATTACATGTTTCGACGGCGTCGGAAAATTCATTTGTGTATGCACGATGCGCTAACTGGTAATGGGGGGAAAAAATTATCCCCTCGGCGCAAATATGCTCTCGTGGAAGAGGTCTTGCTCGGAAGTCTATCCCGAGAAGAAATCCTCCCTGTAGTTCCTCAGCTCACTCTGTCACTCGTACATACGCCGCTGCTGTCCTCACACTCTTGGAGATTTTACTTCCTGTGTCTCACATCGGAATCCTTGTTGGGAGTTGGTTTGCTGCGCATTCAAAAGGAAAAAATCATCGATCAAGAGAGGAATACATTTTCGAGAAGGAATAAATATATTTCTTCAGACTCTTACTGCAGCAGCATCGTTATAAGCTTGGACTCTAATTGTAAGAACCAGTGGAAAAAATTCAGCACATGGTCGAAAAAATTTGTCATAAATAATCCAATACTTCTGTTGAATCCAGCTCAGTTTGCAATTAAATTCCTTTGAGACAACTTTTTCACGGTAAGTTTTACGTTCTCTCAATAAACTGTCAGTTTGAGATTCAAAATTTAAATTACTCAAAAAAATACACTCATCTGAGATTTTGATAGAATATGTTAAGCGAAATAAATCGAATTTATTGTTATATAATTACAACGGCTACTATCAGAATGACTTTGAGCAGTTGATGATAGAACTCGGCATAGTATATTTTCCAGACATATTTTTGAGTTCAATTTTCTATTCGAAACATCCTATATGTTCGGTTGATGGCTTCAGACTGTTTCGAGTCATGACTGATCTCTGGAATGGTTCAAAATTGGACAGGCTTTTGTCTCAACACTACTCTCAACACTACTCTCAAGAGATGTCATTCGAGTAAATTCTGTGCACGATTTTGACGCGGATTCATTTTCATTCAGGTGAAGTGCACTCTGATCCGTAAGTGTTGAGTAATTCACAAAATGAAGAAAATGTTTGAGTTAGGTACTCGCACATTTTGTCGTATTGACTGGTATACAAAGTGACAGCTCACTTTTGGATAATTTGAAAAATTGCCGTAACACGTCCGGCAACCCGTCCAGATTCCTATCAGCAAAATACTTCGAGCGGATTCTTCTCGCGCCAGACCTGTTCAATATTCGTTCGCGGCGGGGGAGTCTCCATTTCTAAAGGCTCCATCGAGTGTCATTCCTATCTCTTCAGCTAAAGATACATAGGAAGAAGATCCGAATCCTCGTGATATCGCCCACACGAAGGAACAAAATCGGCCCGCTGAGAGGTATACAGTGATGTGGATAGTACGTAAGCTCCGGGATTACTGCCTCTAGGTCCCATTCACACACCCACATACCGTCGCGGCTCCGCGTACACCCATGTACAGCTGCGCACGTACGATTTAACGGGCGAGCGCAAAGCACCCCTTGCGGTGGCAGGGTCGCCGAGGCCTTGGAGCATTAGAGCTCGCTCCGACTTTTTACGCGACGCGGCCCGAGAGCGACGCTCTTCAGCAACGAGAGCCCTGTCATTACGCAGTTTTCCTGGCCATTGTGCCTTTTCATTTTCAGCGCAGCTGGACCTTAGCGCAGCGGCAAGTCTGCACTCTTTGACCTAATTAGCCATTTTAGCTTGTATTATCTTCCAGCTGCCACCTAATGTTGCTGAATTAACGCCGCAATGAACAAAACGGTCATTTCGTGCTAGACTCAGACGATCTTAATGTCGTTGAATCAAAAGTGCCTTGCGTTTGCGCAATGTTTGCACCACAAAGTCGTGCCATTTTTTACGCGCGTCCAAAGGGCTAGAGTTATGGATTATCGGACGATGCTATCCCGTATTCTACTAAGGAATAATCGAGTGGCAAATGGATCCGATGTGTATTTTTGAACCTTGACTAATATTAGCTCTCACTGGCATCGAACGAATTCACTATTAATTCACTCCATTATTTTTATGTTATGAAATGAAATTCTAATGTCATAAACTGATGACCAAGTGCAACTGGGTTAGGAAAACAAGTGTATCGCTCTAAGAGTTTCTAATATAGATGCATTATAGGTTTCACTTAATCCGATATCATATTTTGAATCACACGATTCTACAATGAACTGTTACTTCATGAAGCAGTGCTTTTTGTTGATGCTCATATAATTTTGATCTTTCGATAAATTTGCTCGCGATCCCACGAATCGCTGCAGAAAAGCATTGAAAATGATCTAATAATCACACAAATTTCAATTCTCAAGTAATGGCAGAAAGGGATTTGGAGAAAGGAGTGTTCTCATTTAAACGTCTCAAATATTCTATTCGTGCACGAATTTTTCCATGGAAAGATCGGTGGGCCCAGTTGAATGAAATTCTTCGGCAGCAGTTGCGCGACAAACACTTGACCGGTGAAAATAGTTCATTATCTTCGGAGCATAGGAGTCATTCTTTTTAATATCGCACACTTTTGGGTGTTGGGGAACGGCTTTTTTCGAACTCTGGGGGCGGGTATGGCTCAGAATAAGATGAAAATCACAAGTTAGGTACCCTAAATGTCATACGCTTGGATTTTCCGTACTATTCGCAATTTGTTAATTTCTGTGGAATTAGTTTTTGTTATTCTTGATTGATTCCCCAAATTTACAAGGCCCAGAAAAAATATCACAAAGACATGGATCGACGTGAAAAGATCTGAACTTATTCTTAAGAGAAAATACTTGCAAATTCGAGGAAGGTCAACTTATAGTGTACGTATAAAAGAAAATAGTATATGACACTCGGCTCTAGACTAGGGCATGCACGGCACATGAAATCACCCTCGGTAACGGTCAAGCGCTAACTTCACGCCACGTGAAGAGAAGTCTTCAAAACCCTTGTATTGTAATGTACTATTGTCATAATTCATTAATGAAACTGGTGATTGGAGAATCATTTTTCCGTCAGACGAAAACTCATAATTTATTGTATCTTGACGATGAATATAAATGCAGAACTGTACGTTTTTCTCTGATTCGATCATAGGATGAGACAATTCAGATCCAAATTCGTCATAATCAACTCACGCCCCCAAGGTTGAAAATAGTCCAAACAAATAGAGGAAATTTTCATTCCGCACACTGCGCGTTGATGGATCGTGCGTCTGATGAAAAAGTATCGGACTTTCTGGTGACAAACCATTTGCACAAAAAATTCGCTCGGATTTTTCAAGTTGAAAAACAAATCAAATATGCTTGTGATATAATGATCCCGACGCTCAAATCCTGTATTGATTAACGAATTATTTAGAAGGAAGAGAAGGGAAGGAAAACTAACAAAACTTACGTGTCGGGGCTTTGGTCGGTATCGGACTCTTCGAGTTCGGACTTGTTGCGCTTCTTCTCGTAGATGAGGATGATGGCACATAGGATGACGACCTCGGCGCAGATTCCGAGGAAGGGCCAGAGGGCAGCGAGCTTATCTTTAACCCTGACCGACGTTGTTGCTGAGTCTGTGTAGCGAATATATTGAATATCCTCGTAGTTATAATACGCGACACAGATGATGTTACCGCGATCTTCTTTCGTCACATCACTTAGGTGGAAGACTGCGTTTGGTATATTCTTTTCCTCGTCTTTGGTTAGCGTGATGCGATCCGAAAGATCATCTCTCGTGTAATTCTTCTCTTTAAAGGTCCACAAGATCATCAGGCCCGGCTCGTACTCTTTCGCCGAACAAGTCAGATGCAGCTTCTCACCCTCGATGACAATCGTATCAGGTGACATTAACACGTTTGGCTTCTCTGGAGGAGTAATTCAGAAATCAGTTACAAGTCGGCAATATTGAGAAAATTAAAGTCTTGTATCAATAACATAAGAGAAAAATAAATTATTTGAATTGAATTAATAACCTTGTTCAGGCAGCGTTGTCTAGTTTCAATGATTTCCCAACGAAAAATTTTCCATTATATATTCGTTGATCTATTTTGATCCATTGAAATGAATAGTGGAAATCACATTCTGAGACTCATAAAGTGACTGATAAATGTAGGCAATCCAGTCATGAGAGCAGGATCAGCTCTCCTATCCAGTGTTCTGTCTAGCGATCACATACGAGTGGACCCATCGAAAAAGCGGGAGAGTAGGGTCAAAAATGATGGAAAATACACTTGAAAGTGGTTGCCACTTGGTGGAGCCACTAATGGTCCCAATCATGTTCCCGGCAGCGTTGGCGTTCGATAGTGGAAAGCCGCCCCTCGAGTTAACATCAGAGCGCATTCGCCCCAGCCGACCCAAGTGACTGATTACACGTTACTCTCCTGCTTATGTTTTTGACAAGAAACCTCGCCGCCCTCAACATGCTCTCCAATATTTCGAGCAATAATCCGTAGCCAAGAAGAGGGAAGAATTGCGCTCGGTCACTCGGTTTCGTGGCAAAATGGCTCGATTGGGGGTAGGTGAACTCAAAAGCATTAGAACAGAAATTGTTATTTCGATTCCAGATAGTATCATGAGATTCCGATGAATTTACGGATCCTTCGAATTGCCTCGCCTGCGGCTCGGGCCGAAAACGCATCGCTCAGATGCGGAAAACAGTTCTTACGCCCTTGTATCGAAATGTACTATTTTGTGATTCTGTGCGCAAAGTTATAAAAAAGTGTAACTTCTCTTCATTATTTACAATGCGAGAAGAAATGCGGGAAAGACGTTTCGCACAGTTGTTCCATCCGCACATTTGTGAGGTGTGCGTAAATGTAATTTTTCGCACCGATGTAGGAAAGAGCAAGGCATGACGGCCACTTTTCTTTTCTCTGCCTCTCTTCTGCGGATTTTGACTTTTCGGCAGAAGAAAAGTACACAGACGTGTAGTTACGACTTTCAAGATTATCATCCACCAAAAGGCAAATTTTTAGAGCGAACTGTTTTGGAATAGATAAAAAAATACTGAGAAAAGGCCGTCATACTCCGAGTCAAATCCAGTGACTTACGGAGACACTTTTCCATGAGGAATCGATCATATTCTGTGCGATTTCCGGCTTTTTGAGACTTTTCAGACAATTAATAGAGTACAATAGAGCTTGTTTAACTTGGCAGATTCCGACGGATAATTCACGAGTTCCACTATTGAAACCATCAATGTTGAAGTAGAGTTAATAATTTTTTCTACAAATGTTCATGTCTCCAAATTAACATTATTTCGTCCGAACGAGAATAGACATGAGTCAATCGAATTCATTCATAATCAAAATACAACGATGTGATATCTTAATCTTGATTTGAGTGAGATCTGAACAGGTATGTACATCACGAGTGTGTATTGTTTCGATGTCAAACAAGAAAGAGGCGTTGATTCTCGAAAATTCTGGGTGATATGAAACCAATGATTGATCTGGACATCCATATTGAAAATGTTTCAATACTTTGTTAGAGCTTTTACGATGACTATAAAGTTACTAAGCATCTGTCCCCATATATCTATTTTACATGTTTGTACGCTTTTGTGGAATAGCCTATGTGGATCAATACTCAACTGAATATCTCAGACTGAACATCAAAAGCAATTAATAGCAATGAAAATAACTGTCCAAACAATGGTGATTCAATGGCTTATATACGCCTTTTAGTCTTAAAACTATGTTGCAAGACCATGGTCTAGTGGGTAAGAATCCCAGCGCCGACGCTTTCGGAAAGCAAAGTTCGATCTGTACGGAAAAGTCATAATCGAGAGCTTTTTTATGCCTTTATTGCTTTTCTAATAATTAAAAAATCTATTGCGACAGCGCGGAATATTTTTAGGTCTCATTTTCAATAATAAACGTAGATTGAAATTCGACCGGTTGAATTTCACTCGGCGAAAATTTGCCCGGTTAAAAATGCATAAGCTAACAGCAATTTGATGTGGGTGGGAATAATTACCGATTCAAGTCCACTAGTTGAATTTCACTCGATGAAAATTCACCCAGTTGAATAACGTCGGATTCAACCGGTTGAATTCCTGGGGGTGGGGCCTATTCACCGACTAAAAGTTGTCACCCACCATATTTATCGGACGAATTCAGGGGGTTGAGGACGGAAATTTAAATCTTAATCGCCATAGTCATTGATCTGGGCGAATAGAGGGTATTTAAAAGGCCAGAAGCGTACCGGTTGAGTCAACTAGTTGAATTTTTTCAGAAGGGCACTCAATGATCATGGGTTGGATTTCTAAACTGTCAACGATTGAAGTCCCCTTCAACAACGGTATAGTTTGGTGAAGATTTTGAAAAGAATGGATTTCTCGCAAAAAAATTAAGTTCATTTTGCATTGGACGGAGGTGTCAAACAATCTGTAGAAAATAAAAATGTTATTCAAACAAATCTGAGTATACTTACTAACAACACGGTACTTGGATACAACGGTACCGTTCAGTTTGTCGTCACCGATGCATGAGTAATCGGTATACAGAATAGTGTCTGCCTTGTTCTCTGGGGTAGACACGATTTCCAGCGTTGTACCATCACCGTTCAGAACGAATTGAGCATTTGTTTCTACAGAGTTGTTGCCTCGCTTCCATTTTGGATTCATTACGCCTTCTGGGCAGCTCAATGAGATGGTATCGTTCTGAACGAGCACTTTGGTGGTGACATCTGTGAATTTCATTTGAATTAGTCAAACATGTTTCGAGCAGTGGAAAGACGAGCGAGAATTCTAATTCACGCGAGATGTTACAACTGTATTAAGTATACGTTCAGCTAAAGCAATAAATCAATACACTAACATGAAAACAGCGTGAGAATGAATTATTCACAAATGAATGTTCGTGATGGGATTGGTCGGTGTTTTTCATGCTGAAAAGGTGAATGATTTACATGACATTGAATGATGAAATACAAGCATGAGATTTGATTGGTGATGAAAATCACAATGTGTTACAGTATTTCAATTATGGCTAATGATTCAATATGATTTGGAGACCGGATTTCCTAATACCAGATAGGAATAAATCCTTCTAATTCAGTGTTTATCATCAGTTTTTTCAAATATTTGGAAGGAATACATCCTCCATACGATTTTCACAGATCCACAAAAAACATTAGTGTTTGAACATGAGCATTCGTATATTTTTTCGCTACCGTCCCTGATAACCATTTCACCAATACCTTCTGCATGGTTCAAAACGAGGCAAACAATTGTAAGTCACGCACGACGAGATTCGACTAATAAAAAAAAAAAAAGAGAAATAATTTTGCGGAGCAAGATGAAAATGAGGATTTTATCCTGTCACCTGAGTCTTCAATGAATTTGAAAAATCTGCCGGTTTGACTTCTGAAAAAACAGCGCTTATGCGTATTTTTGAGCACTCCAACTGGCATAGAGCCTAACCGATATCTATGTGATTATGGGGACACCCCGTCCGCAGTTAAAGGATTTGCAAAGGTGTAACCCAACGCCTGCATTTATACACAAACACTATTTCTACTTCAAGGTAGTTGGAGATTGAAGATGCTACGTTGAACCATATGTTCAAATCTCATCTCTGACAATCTCTCGCATTGCTTCTACTGAACCCATGAAGTAACTTTTGATGAAATATGGAATTCTCGAAGGACTTGCAGAATGTGTAGAGGTTCCGAATTAAAAATCTGCCTCCCCTACGCTCAGAATCCGGGTGATTCCCGAAAGGTGCATGAGACATACATATGTTTGTACTTGGAGCACCCTTTTTTCCAACAGTAATCATTGAAATAATACCCATCAAACTGAACTACAGCACGAAACCAGTTGAGATCGAAACTTAATTGCATGAAGTAGTGAATTTTATGGCAAGCCTTTTGATGAACACCAAAATTTTACATCAAGCTACTTCATCCATTTTCTGAAAAAATGTTTGTAGTGGCTCACGCAGCATCAATCTGTCCGAAGGACAACTTATTAATCCTCCAAAGATTACTGATCCCACATTTACGTGCGGAGTGGGTGTAATTTTTGAACCCAGAAATCAGGATGATTCGATGTTGGCAGCCTGTGAGGATTCTGCGATTGATTTGAGAAGTATACACTTGAATTAAATGTATATAGATAGATTACGGGTTCGCCTAGTGTAAGTGATCAAGAACTACTTTGGAGACTATCTTCTACACAACTGGCCAGTACAGGGCCTGAACTCTGGATCACATATTTGGCTGAGATTGCGGAGGGCATGCCGTAGATGTTACCGTGCAGCGTCTGGGATGTGGCCACGTAGGCTGGTTGGTAATCAAATATATTTCATAGGAAAGTGGAAAAAATAAAAGAAAATGAAGAGGAGATGAATCTAATCCTACCAATTGCCGTAACATCTAGCTAGTCAGAGGTCCGTACAGGCAATAGTTTTTGTAAGAAATGTGTGCAAAGTTTGCGAGTCGAGTGGCTTCACAATAGGTCGCAAGCTGTCGATGTCCGAGACTCGAGCCGGATTAACTTTCGATTTTTCAACTTTTTCCATGTTTTTTGCTCTAATAACTACCCTAATGAAAATTTTTAGCATGTTCTTCATTTGTATCGTATTCTATTTGGCGTGATCTGTTGATTGGTCCTTTGATGGTCTGTTTTTGAAGGTCAACTTCAGTTTTTCAAACGAAAATTCCTAATTTCGATTTCGGATTCTGCAAGAGCTTAACGTTTCACGTTCGAATATGAGTTAATGACAACTTTCCAGGTGATCCATGGGGTCATTTCAGGCGTCAATAGTCTCTGAAAATGCATTTCAATGCGCCATAGCTTAGGCGATGCACTGGTATGGTCAGTCATCTTCGCGGAGGTCCCCCCCCCTCCCCCCAGAGTTTACTCTATCCTTTAGAGAGGATAGGACCTTCTCCATGACAACTTTATGCATATTCCTTCCCTCATTACCGGTGACTCAGTATCCTCATATGAGGCACACTGTAAAAAGAAATTCTTGAAGTCAGATTATATCCATGCTGAAATTAAGATGTAGTACGATTCAGCAGATACATGTCTCAAAGTCAGTACAAGCGTGTGTCTGAATCCGTATATTAACTGAAAGTAAGTGACGTACGAGCTGAAATTTGAAGTATTTTTCCTAATTGACGGCGGTTTCTCTTGAGGTTGATGTGATGTACAACATCACATGATGAATGATTTTGCATCAAATTGTTCATCGTACACTGGACTGGGGAGAATATTTCTCCCCAATACTTGGTGTAATCCAACAGCAGATGCATAACCTATCTTTCGATAGGGCCTGTGCAAGGTATGTTTATTTACGCAAGAATCATTACCATTTTTCATAAAATTGATAGCTATAATGTGCTAGATTGCGGGACAAAAGTCAGCATAGCGAGCATAATGAGTACAAACTCAATTATTGAGCCTTCACCCTATGCTTCAATAGCTTTTCTAAAAATCAGCTCTGCTTGCTGAAAGTGAGAAGATTCGAAAAAATTTTGACGTCTGAAAATCAGTCGGCAGAGTCTTAAGCAAAAAAGTCAGCAAGCCTAGTAATCGAAAAAGTGTTATTTGAACTTGAAATATAGAGCTCTTTCGAAATCCAAAGTCAAAAAATTCGGAATTCTGTTTGAAAAACTAAAGTTGCCCTTCAAAAACGGGCAAGGTCAATCTGAAGGTCGCAGGTCAGAAGTCGAATGAACTCAGGGGGACCTTTTTCAAGATGACCGACCTCTCCAGTGCATCACCTGAGCTCTGGCGTATTGAAACATTTTTTGAGAGAATTTTAACCCTCGAAATGACTCCAAGAGTCATCTGGAAAATTTTCGAGAAATCTTAATAAGACGTAAAATTTTCCGGAGCCATGCCCGATATTCAAAGAGGGAGTACTGTATTTTGGGCACCCTGTATCAGTCTTCTTTTTCCACCATGGAAGTCATCTCATTCAAGTTTTTCACAATTCGTTAATTTTTTTCGAGAGCTTCGAGTTGATCGTGAAGAAGAGAATACTGACCCCTTGCACTCGCATAACCAGTTCAGTGGTCGAGCTATAACTTGGCAGTTACGCAGAGACGTGGCAACACGTTGTACACATTAGCAATCGCGATCCTCCATGAAATAACTTCCAGGTCAAGAGGGGCGACAACAGCAACAGCTGCGGAGAATGGACGGCTCAGCGGCGTCGGCAGCTCCCATTGACACTGATTCCTCGACAAATCCATCGCTGATTCCGCGGGCCGTTCGGCACACGCCTCTAGTAGGTATTCTCCGGAGCTGCTGCTGCTGTATATGTACAACGCCGCGAGAATGGGAGGATTCTCGGCCGCGTACGAAGCAGATGGAGCAAGAGCTCGGGAAATTGGGTAAACCATCGGGGCGCAGCCATTGAGGGATGCCATTCGATCCGGCGCACGTGTATAGACGTACACGAGTGAATCGCGGCCGGCCACACACAGAGTCCACAAGCTCGAGGTAGGGCTGCGTCAGCAAATCGAGCCGCGGCAGGCCTCCGTGGCCGCTGGCCGGCGCAGAGCCCCGCCCGACACACGCAGCTCTCGAGCGAGCGCCTCGATAAACGCCGGGCTAACGAACTCCTTGAGCCATCACGTACGCTCGAGCTGATCCGGCTCCGCGCCGGCCGCGAGCGCGATTTAACAAACTTCGTTAGTGGGGCCTGCGCCCGGCGCACACGTTCACTCGTTCCTCTCTTTCATCGGCAATTGGCATTCGCTTGGAACGAGCGCTGCGCGATCGGAGCTTCGAGTCTACTCGTCCAGCGAGAGCTTTTTCGCGCGTCCGTGGCTTCCATTATCGGCCGATGCTCTATGGCCCATGGCGTGCTTGCAAGCGCGGGCAAACACGGCGCGTCTGAGCTCAGGGCTGGCTAATCGAGTTGCGCTGCGCGGATACGCGATTGAACCGCGCCTCGGAAATCGATGGACCGAGCATTGTCGAGTCACCCGTCCGATAGGTAATCACAGCAGTTTAGACTGCTCGCTATTGCGCTTCGCGGCGAGATTGAAATTTTTTACCCGCGATACAGCGCGTCGTCTATAGCGAGCTTGCGCACGCGTACAATGATCGAGCGCTCGGAGCTCGAATAGTCCCCCCGAAGCTCATTTTCGACGGGAAGCTTTTTATTTGCGTGACTATCCATCTCAGTGTATACCAAGTTCAGTTGGCGCCAACTAGAGCGTGAGCGTAAATTTTGCTGTACGGTTTAACGGACAATATCGTCATCTTTGTTCCTCTCACTATAATTATGCAGCAGCTGGCGTTCGTTTCGCGGCGTTAAATTTTCTTCCTCCAAACGTTGTGACGTTATCTTGCCGGTCCATACGCTGACCCACCACACGTGCGCGGCGAAATCTGCCGGTCCGATCGGGAGTGCCTACCGTGCAAAGGCCTCGTGATTCGCGTTGTAATTTCACGCCACACTATGTATCTCGACGTCGCAGAGAAATACCGCGCGCATGCGACTGGGCCGATCCGGAAGTATTTTCCGAGAGCTAGCCTAGCCCCCAGCGGGTCGTTTGCGCTCGCGCGAAAATTCAAATCGGACACCGGCGTAATTACAGCGAACGTTAAAAAGCCGAGGGGCAACATTAAGCTCCCGTTCGTTCGAGAGAGGTAACTCGCGTCTGGCGCAGCAGGAGCTTCGCGCATAATGGAGGAGTCGATTCAGCTCGATGCACTTGCTCTCGGCTCCTCGAATCCGCCGAATCCGCTGAAAATGCTGACCGCCCAACGACGGAGAATGGAAACACACATGGAGAACAGTGGCTAACCCACTCGGTCTCTCCGTCCTCGCCTAATTGCCGAATCTGCGAGCCTCTTCGGCGGCTATAGCGGCGAGGGCTACCCGAGAGGCGCCACTTGGCAAAATTCGCGCTTGACACAACAGCGCGGCCGGGGGCGCTCGGGGCTGCGCAAGACTTTGCTTTCGTTAATTAAGCGCAAAGTTCTCTTGGCTGAATTGCCGGGGTGGCGCAAGGGGCGCGGTAATTACCGCGCGTGTTCACGCCCTCGGCCCGGCTGTTTTCCCATTTTTCCTCCTCGTCGTCTCTTTTTCCTTCGCCGCGTGCCATTAGTTGCACGTATAATACAAGTCGCGATACACGTACACGCGGCGACTGCTCGGAAGCTCTCAGACCGCTCCTCGCGACCGCGCGTAGGCGTTGTCGTCGCTCCCGCTGTTCGCGAGACCCTGTTGTTCCTCTCCGGGCCCGAGAGAACGGGCGTCTCTCCATTTACGAGTAGCGCCAAAGCGAAATATTACCGAGCGAAAACTACAAAACGAGCGCGTCGTGCACTTGATGGGCTCTCATGACCTTTTCGCGCGATTCGGGAAGGGCGAGGCTACATTTCGCTCCTCTACATCCACCCTTGTACGAGTTCTCGCCAGCTGCACGAGCGCGAGCCCGACAACCGCGACCAGAAGTGCAAAGTGCACTCGAATTATTCCGAGGAAATGGAACTCGGCTCTGCAAGCAATGTGCAGCGCCGTGCTTGCAGACCTCTTTTCTCCAATTTCCCTCTTTGACGTCTTCCTTCTGCTACCCCCCGAAGACATCTCCGGTCGTGATTATTTCCATTCTCATACTCTTTTTGCCTCATATTCGCCTGGGACTACGGCGACGACGTTGACGGCGGCGAATACGGCTCAACGGCTCGTTCTCTCGTTTTTCGCGTCGGGTTATATGAGCGTTCCGCAGAAACGGCAAGGAATTCATCAGATTATGCTCTCGCAAGAGCTGGCTCGTAAGTAGTTTGCGAATGCGCAAAATTAATTTGACTATTTACCGGCAGAGGTAATTACGCGTGTTTGCGAATTATTCATGGTAATGGCCGAGAAGAGACGTATTTGCTCGTACTTCAAACTGTAAAAATTCACGTTTTTTTTTTTAATTATAATATAGCCAGAGAAATGGTTGATGACGAACGAGCTGATTCTTGGCACTTGTTAAACACCACTACAGAGACCAATTCAACCATAACTAACTATCTAACAGAGTCATTCCAATCTTCTCCTTTTATAAGCACGAAAACCTCCGGGAAGTGAAACTATTTCTTACGAGATGGCAAATTAATTGACGGAAAAATCAAGGTGGCAGAGACTTTTGGAACATTTTTAGAGTTAGAAGCGAATTTTTATTTCATGGTGAAATGAGAATTCTATATGAGAACCAATTCATAGCCTAACAATTTTGCAAAAAATGAGACCCACCAACGAATAAGCCTAAACTAAAAATGAAATTCATTAGGATTAAAATATTACGAAAAAAGAATGAGACTTATAAGCTCATAGTTCTTACTGAGTTTCACGCTTGCAAATGATATGACTGGCAATCTCATGCCTTCAACTCCCGCTAGAATAATACCAAACCACATCATCTGCAAAAGAGCTGAACATAAAATTGACGGTATCCCGGGGCACCCTATCATTCTCACAATTACTCCAATTCGTTACTCTGTCAAAGTACATGAAGTACAACCAACCTAGCTAGGTCCTAGGATATCAAAAACTGACGGGTAAATCCCACACAGAGGAAATGATGTATTCTTACATATTCCTACCTTATAGTATCGATTAGATGGAACATGAATCTGTATCATTTCGGTAACTGAGTCAAGAATGGATTTGATTCTGCGAATTGCAAATGAGGGAATCGAGCACATTTTACGATACTGAAAAACAGACAAGAAAAGAAATGTCTATTTCTGAGCACAAAAAAATCTGGTATAGCACATGATACTTCTTTAGATTGAAATGGAGGAAATATTCATAAGCATATAAACAGTATTTACCACCTCAATCTGAATTTATTGTCCCCCTCTGAAAGAGTTGATATAGCTCATAGACACACTCTGCTCTGTCCTGCCAATCGATTCCGTCTCGCGAAGCAAAGTTGTGTTGAAGCGGTTTTGACCTCCTCATCGGAAAATCTACGGAATAGAGAGGCCACACAGACACCATCGAACGAGTTGAGGCGAAGGGACGCGTGTGCCTTCGAAAAAGCAGCAAAAGCGCGGACCACGCGCCAAACGCAAACTTCCCACATCGCTCACAGTGACGGCCGCGCAGCAGTTTCGCTCGGGTGTCAGAAATCCCGAAACTCCGCAGCGCGCGAGAGCCAGGAAAGCTTTTTGACGGATTGTCTTTTTCGTCGAGGCGCGAGAGAGGAAGAGAGAGTAACAGGGGTGTGTCACCCCCGCTGAGCCGGGTATGGAATCCGAGCACCGTTGCATTGCGAAACATTTCCATATATATTATTACACGGGGCGCGCAAGCCGGGGCTAAATTTCCCTCAGTGTTTTCCGCGGCTTGCGACCGCGGAAGCGGAAGCATGCTTCAAGAAATTCATATAATATACATATAAGCTAGGCGCGCGAGTGCGTTGCGGCGCGGCTGCGGCACCGAAGCAAGTTTCAGAAAAATTTGTATACGCGCAGGCGAGCGTATACCGCAGCGGAGAAGCTGCCTCGTGCGGGAAAACGAGATTGCGACTCTCGGAAAAGTACGGGGGAAGTAAGGTGGTAAGATCTTTTGCCAGAGCTCATCTCCTACAGCGAGAGAGAAGTACGATGAGCCAACGCGAGTGTGATGTAGAGCCGAGACATCACAACGCGCAACAAACAAATGGCGATGGACCAGAAGCTTGCTCTAATTGCATATTTGACTCGGCAAGAATTAATTTTAGCGGTTTCTTGAAATGGCAGGATCTATCAAGTAAAATTATTTCGCGAATCCTCAGGAATCTCACATGGATAATGAAAATTGTTTTCGCCTATTTGAAGGATGATAAATGCTAGTTGAAATTATATATTTATCCTTTAGATTAAATCAAGGAGACCCTACAAATCTAAATCGGAAGAATTATTCCGAAATACTCTGAACAGATCAACTTCCGCTACGCATTCATATCCCGCAGACGAATCGAGCTTGCCGCCTGAAGTACTAAAATGCAAATATAACCAGTTAATGAGATCAATAATGAGCCGTAAGTAACGCTAAAAAAGACGATTATACAAAGAGTATATAAACGTCGAAGTTACGCCTTTGTTGTTGGCTCAGCAGTGTTCATCATGGCGTTGGGATAACGAATTCGCAGTTATCGACAGAATCAATGAATTATTCTGATGGCGGATTTCGACTCCGGAACAATGCAGAGTTCAAAACAAAAGCATACAATACCCTAAATGAGCTCGTGTTTCTTCTTTCTCCTTCGATTTATACGAAAACAAGCAGAAAAGGAGCTGAGAGAATTAGAAAAATGTCGATAGAGTCAGACAACACCCTTCCCAGTTCTAAATCACAACGATATCCCCATCTGCCCACTGATTTCTGACTATTCCTCATCTTTTGTGAGCATGCAAATATAAATTACGCCTAGAAAATCTTCGACTCAATCTCGAATTAGCAGTTTTGATACACGAAAAAAGAAACAAAGCCATATCTGGCTTGATTGCTCGCTCACTTCTAGAATAATTGGACCAAAACCCTCGAACAGGGAGTTCATATTTCAACTTTGGTAGAAAAAACTGTAATTGACTCGATAATTCCATCGACCATGCGTCACGAACTTAATTGACTCATGCCTATCTGCTTGTTCAGACTAATTGACACAGTCCTATGAAAAAAATTTGCTTGAAACTCGATTCGTCTAACTAAAGGGTATTTTGTGCGGGGAGAGATAGCTTCAAACACTTATGCATTCATCCCCAGCGATGTACTTGTGGATTTTTACGTCAAACTAATGAGCTTCCTCTAAATATAGTTTCAAAATTCTTCACGCAAGAGCTTGATCAAATTCTACTTTCATTTAATCTCCTTCTAGTTTCAGCATATAGTTAAAATATTTTCCTCGTCCTATGCTCAAGGATGCTTGCTCTCCAAAAGTTCCTAATGACATTACTTATGAACTCTAAATTGGCTGGCATAGCCGAAAAAATATTCAATTCTCATTCACGAATCTATTCATTTAAAACTTAGGCGAGGAAAAGTTTCTCGTCACTTTGCCAGGAAACATTCTCCCACTTTCAATAATACAAACTGGATTTGATGAGAGTCTACAAACGAGTTTCTCAGCGATGCTCATGGGCATCATCTACACTGATGGACTCTCTCTTCTCTGAGAGTACACTCTCTTCTCTGGTTCTTTCTTTTAGCAATTCCGATCAAAATCCATTATTCGAAATTCTTATTTGATCCTCAGTTTGAGCTCAGCAAGGAATATTCAAATCTTGACTCGTCAAATGTTTCTAAAACATTTGACGAGTCGAGATTTGGGTCTCAATCGCGAAAATACACGGATTTAGGAATTTTAACAAGCTATTCTCTTTACATTAGTTTTCAGTGTTCCTGTTTCACATTTCCTTTCTTAACACCACTACTCTTACATATTTCATCTTTCCTATTTGAAATTTTGCATTCTCTTACTCAACGCCTTTCTTGAAATCTCTGTGTTGATTTTGAAGCATTCATCTGTATGAACGTTTCAAATTATGGATTTACGAAGAAAACCCTCTCAAAGATCCCAAAATTCGTTGAATATATTCTCTCATTATGTCTCCAAATTTACCTTGATGGGATCTGAAAAAATTCCTCTAGACCTGTTCTTACACGTCTGATCGATTGCATCACTCGAGATCCTCGTTTAGGATTTGACTCGGTCCCTACAGAACATGATCGATTCAAAGGTCATAGGATAATCGATTATAAGAGTTATGGAATAAGCTTGCAATATCGATACTCATAATTGAATGATAATATCGCTTAAAGAAAGCGATCGAATTATCTCGTTTAGCAACCTCTTCTAATGAAAAATTAGATCAACAATGATACCAATTCAATCCTTCCTCTCATAGATAAGTTGATACGAATTCGCTTCTAATATAAAAACCAATGATTGACGATGAGGAGAAGAATTCAATTTTCCTCATTGAGGTATGGATTCCTCGCGAAAAGCGAGATCTAAGAGCAGCACCCTTAACAGTAAAACGCGGAAGATTTAGATATGAGTACCTGGTCCATCATACGATAAACCTATTGGAACCTGTCGACACAGTTCGGTGAAAGAATCCAAAAGAAAAATGACCAGACACGAAAACGTTTGATAAAGGGAAACTCGTCGCTGGTCTACCCATTTTTATTTCACTCTAAAAGTTACTGGATCTCAGATTGCCTTTTTGTCTAATGAAATGAGCTCTCTTTGTAGACTGATTGCGGTTGCTATTTGCAAAAATCTATCGTCCATCATCAAATCAACGATTCGGGCTCCTTGCGATCAGCTGTTGCTAACTGACAATCAAAGAGGTGCGTTGCGCGTGCAGAGTGTTTATGTAACAACAATCGAGCAAACTATCCCAGCAATTGTCAAACAACCACTGAATCGTGCATAGCTGGTTCACTTCTGTGAGAGAATGAATATATGCAAGAGTAATGAATCAATGAAATCGTTTCCTCGCATGTTTTGAGCTCATATCGAAAAGTATCCTGAGATATTTTCTGTATCTGCGACTCATCCACTTGAGTAAATATCAAGTCAACCTCGCCTCGAACAAACGAACTCCAGAAGTTATATTTTCTAAGTTCCGAGATGCAAAAAGACACCTATGTAATTTGAACCCGTCTTTCAACTAGTATATGTGAGCAATAAGATCGACCAACGCTGATGTTATTAAATACAACCACCATTCATTAGGAAATAATGATAAAATATGAGAACGATATAGCGAAATTTTACAGTAACTATTGGTATCAAGTACTCTAGAAGATCCCGAAGGCTTGCGAGTTCCGACAAGAAATCGTTTGAGATCTGCACTCCATCAATTGTTTTGAAATAATGAAGGCAATTCCAAAACGAAGCGATTGTGGGGAGTACTCTTAGGAGTCACTCAATCGCCCTACACTATACTAATTGTGCGTAATAGGGATATTAGAGGAACCGAGAAAAATGTTCGTTGGGAGATATACAAGAAGTCAATTATTTATGCTTATGACACGAATCGCCTAAGTAAGTGTAAGGATAAAATGAATGACATCTGATTCTGTTTCCGGGCACTCAAATTAGTACCAATTTTGATCAACACACAACCACATATTCCGTGGAGTAATGATCTAGAACTTGAGGTAAAATGCACATTGAATCTCTGTTGTCTGCTCATTTAGAATGATTTGATAAAGTAATCAATACGTTTCGTCTTTGGGAGAAATTGAAGTGAATCAGAACAGGAATTGAAAGAGAGGACATGAATCATATGATCATATATATCATTCCATATTAAAAAAATAAAATCAATGTGTCATGCTGGCAGATAGAGAGAGATTGATGTTACTGCAGCAGGGGTATAAACTTTTCCTTGCCCAAAAAGGTTCGCTGTACAGCTGAATATATTCGTTCGGTCCAATTTGATAATATGAAAGATTCTTTTATCGTCTTGATTCAATTCATTGTCTTAATGAACATCCTATCCGGAAATATTGGGACGAAACACTATTCCTTCATGAACTTTTTATTTCTAACCTTCTTTCGTTGTTTTTGCCTTTGAGAAGAGGTATGAAATGCTTAGAGTCGAAAATCTCGTGTGCTCAAAAGACGTCCGCAGAAATTTCTATATTACCAAATGCTCGTTGTGATTGCAAAAACTTCGCGTATTTGATTTGAATAGCCGTAAGAGTATAAGAGTGTAGGTGACAAAAATCTGTTCCTCCTATTCATCGCGCGTCCTCTCTCGCATTCTCTACATTTCTGGTGCAGCGAATGCGATTTCAATTCATGTTAGTTCTACTTCTGGGCGCGATTGTGCCGTAAACTTCAGCTCAAGGCAGCGTGCCAAAATTTTCGTATCATTTAAGTGGAGTTGTGCCTCAAGCAAGATAGGTCCGCCGTTCGGCCTTTTTTGCCTACGATGGAAATACATAAATCCCTTATTCCCGTTTCGTACCACCCATTACTTTACCGGACGTTCGATAAAATTGGCCCATCCCTCGTCATCCGCCCAAGGCGATATCCTCTAGATGTTCTCGACAAGGTCACCAGCTAAAGCTAGACGTCTGGCTCAGCACCATCTATATCCCGCGGTCTTGCAGCTCTTTAAAAAAACAGCCAGGTCGGCGCTATGACAGACGAGCAAGATTCGTGTAAGTTTAACTCTCGGAGAGCACATGGTTTGAAAATCTGGCAGAAGGCGAATTTGCATGGGGTGCGTGAGAGCGAATATCCCCGACAAAGAATAAAGTCGAGCTAACTCCGAAATATATTTATGATTTGCGAGAAGTAGAAACTCCTGGGACAGCCGAGCGCGACGGGTGTAATCCAGAATCCGCAGGAATCTTCGCACGTAAATCACATAAGAGCATCCACTTCGAGTGCACCACGAGGTGGTCGCGACGATAGAGCCAAAAGATTATGGGTTACTTGGTGTACACGAGGTTGGCGGAATCCAAGGCACGTCGCCATTGCATCTCTGGTAAAAAAAGCGTGTGCCTGAAGCAGCAAGGGGCTCGAGCTCGCGAATCTGACTCTCAAAAAGCGGAAGCTGATCTCAATTTTGCTCTCCTGTGGTGGAGGACGGACACAGTGTGAACTCAGACGGGGTCACAAGCCTCAAATTTGCCAATAAATCTCGCTAAACCGCGCAGCCACCTGAGAAATATGAGCTCTCGCGCATATAAGACCCCTAGACCAGCTCGTGGTGTCCGAAGTACACCAGACTTTTCTTTCTCGCCGCATCTTTGCTCTTCCCGAATCACCTGGCATTTGAGTGACGACTTATATTCCACTCGATCGCGTTCTTGGGGTGGAGTTGTATAGTATCGTTGGCGAGTATAAACTTGTACTCTCAATTCTGCATCACGACGCGAATTCAAAGGTGGTTTCGGTTGAGGACTTGCTTTGAACCGAAGATGAATCCTATACTCATTATATCCTTCTACTGTCTCAAGTCACTGTTCCTCGACCCACTGAGCTCGCGTGGTTTGTTTCGCATACATTATATAACTTCAGGATTATTAGAACAAACACTCTGTGCAACCTCTTCTAACAAAAATCTCTAACTCGAATCTACTAGTTTGTTGAGGCAAAGCTGTTAGTGGTATTTTTGAACTTGAAGAATAGTCTAAGTAAAGATAGGAACTTACTTTTTCTATCATCATGTTTATCTTACTATTCAAAGCTATTCTATTTCCTGCTCTATATCATCATTTGAATGAATCATCAGCTTCGTTAAAGGTAAGCATAAACAATCAACATTCTGATTGATTAGTAAAACGGCAAGTATATGTAAAGTTAATTTGTCAGGAATACACACAGCGGCACACAAAGATGATTGCTAGGACGCAAGTTACACGAAAGCATCAGTACAGATCCAAGAAGACCAACATTTCACAAACGATATGAGTTGACAACAGTATCGCCCATAATAGAGGTTCTTCATGGAATATAAATGGGAAATCTTCCAACTCCCTCTTCATTTTCTTGGCTGTTGTCTCTTTCGAAGAATTTGAAAAGAATTCATATGACGCATACTAACTGATTTCTGTATTGTAAATGAATTGATGGTAGGTCTAAATAATCTAATGAGGCGATGCTCGGCGAGGATGAATAATCCGTATATATCGATGACATCATGAGTAATTCGGAAGACTAATATCAAATGGAAATAATAGTGATCCATGCACAGTGACTATAGTGCAATATAGTAATGAATTTATTCAGGACACTATGGCTACTTTTGCATGATAATATGAGTGAGCTAACATCAGTCATCAAGATGTTGATAATCAGCTACGTGAAGCGGCGCACTTATGGGTAAATTTATACAGAGTATTATTAAGGAACGAGGAGAGTTGGAAATATTTTCATCTACAATTTGCAAAGTTTAATGTCTCACAAAAAAGATTGGCAAAGTGCTTGCGATTCGATTTTCTACTTATAATATGATATGAGAGCATTTTGTTTCTAAGAAGCGGGAAGAGAAGCGAGGAGCAAAAGCCACACAATTGTGTGAATGTACAAAATAATTTTAAACTTTATAGAACATATTCAATAGAGAAAAGAGACAGTTCTACTGCCCATCTTTTTGAGTGACCGATTCACACAACTAAAGGAGACATGAAAATTTGCAGTCAAATGGATGTCCTGAACTCCTCAAATCTGATATCTCGAACGAATTACGTATAAAATTGCTTTTGTGGCTAGAGTTAGTCAAGATGAGTGGTGCTAAGTATATAGGAATTGGGCTGTTGGGATGCGCCAGAGACTAGTGACATGAGCGTGTATGAGGAGTTGACTATACACAAGGGCTGCAGCTGAAGAGCAAGATCCTACGAACCGTGGATGATGTTGAGGGTATGCGAAGACGTGCCCCCAACGCATTTATAAACACCAACATGTTCCACTGCCATAGATTGAGCAGATAAGGTGCTCGTCGATACGCCGTTGATGTTTTCATTTTTTACAATCATGGATCCCGTCGAGAATTCCTCAGAGTTGAGTCGCGATCCATCTTTCTTCCAATCAGGCTTGAACTTCTCTGACGGGTCGGGCACTGTGCATGCGATACTCCAAGGATGATGTTCCTTGACCGATGTGTCACCCGAGTACGTGGCTTTGTATCAGAAAGTTCAACATCAGAATCGGTCAAAGCTTCAGTAATGATGTATTCGACATTGCAATGTTGAGACTTTTTGAATTGCTATCACTATTGTTTTAGAACAAACACTACGGAGCAACTATTATCCTGACTGGACTGACAGGAAATTATGGTCTGGGAGCTCAAAATGCCTTTTGATGGCTTGCAAGTGGTAATTTGTTGATGTATGATTTGTACTGCTCTGGAAAAATTCTGAGTAAGCACGAAAGTTCACAAGAATGGATCGACCCCATCGATCTATGAGGTATAATTAGAACTTCGATTTTAAATCATTTACTCTCACTGTTTTGGGATGAAGTTTTATTTCGTCTGGATGGAATTTCCATACTCGAGCATGATGAAATATTTTCATCCCAGAGGAGACAAACATTTCATCTTCTGATCGGATTGAACGCGAAATTTATCCTGAGATGTACTGAATTCCGCCGAGATTCATATCGTGTTGGGATTGAAAGTCCTGTCTCAGCTGTTCATAACCTTAGCAATACCTCGCTAGTCCCAGTGTGCTGTCAAATTCAGTATTTTCTGACCGTGATGGAACTGAGCGTCTTGTAAGTATAAGATGTTGGAAAGGTGAAGAATATCAACACCTATGAATGATTCCAAGGGCGTAGTCATCATGGGATTAAAAGAGAAGAAAGCACAATTTTTCTTCTCTGGAATCGAGAAGAAATACTGGGAGGTATTTCAGCGGATCAAAGTACACGATGGCGTTGCCTCAAATATCCTTATGATACAAATTCCCAATATGAACCAAAAAAATTGTGAGGATGTCATATGATTTTCTCTCAACTTGAGATCGCTTCCTGTTGTTGACAAGACCCGAGAGAAACCTCACGCGTAGTATGTGCATTGTGTCAAAAGTGGCTCTTTTCTCAGAATGAAGGAAACAGACCTGTAGAAGAGTTCAAAATGGTAGAAAGTAGGCAGAAGAGAATGAATTGGAAACTAGAACACAGGAGAAAGTCCGATTTCCAAAGAAATTAGTAAAATGCCATAGAATGATAGATAAAAAAGAATTGATCTATTAAATCAATCTACTTAATACTTAGTAAATTGTCACCAATAGAATTTCAAACAATTTGATCTTGCAAGATATTGATTGGATGTTAAGTTCAGAAGACTTGATTAGATCTGTAGGACACATTACTCATCAATGTAAGGGTACATATAAATAGGCATCGACTCAAGCGAGGCTCTCTTGATGAAGTTCTACTCATCTAAATAATTTGATTTTCTCAACGACCTGTTAGCGGCTCGTGTATTGACAAGTTTGAAGATTCAGCGAGTTGTCATACTATTAAGAGCGAACTCCTCTTCACTCTCAATTAATGATATTTGAATATCATGGTGATTCGTGGACGTGTGATCCAATCAGCTTCATCAATACTTGAAATTCGAAACATAGGACACTCATTCTGAGTAAATAACTGTGGAACCATGTGTTTAGTCATCTCATGCATCTGTCGTATATTGATAGGAAATATAGCATCACACAACTCCGAAAAATAGATTGCACGATGATCACAGATTCATGCAACATTCGATTACAAAGTGGAGTCATGGGGACGATGAACGCGGCCCCCCCCCCTCCCCCCCCCAGGAGAATCGAAAAATGACAGTTCCTCGGACCAATTCAGGTAAAACCGGAGCAAACGAATGAATAAATTGCGCTCGCTTCAGAAACATGTAGTGCTCCAGCGATGAATGGAGATCAGAGGTAAGAGGCTGAAATTGAATGCGTGGCCAAGTGGCAATTAATCTGATGGGCTCAAACAAGGAAGCTCTCGCCACGCTGTATATGTGCATGCAAATATGCGGGTCACAGAGTGTAGTGGCAATGGCCCGGTCGGCTCTCCCAGGCTAAATAAAACCGCGACTACAAACAAACGGCCGACTCCACTAGACCTGGGTGTAGGTGACGCATAAAGGGGTGACGCAGAGCAGCAACGCGACGGGACGTAGACAGACAGTCAGATATAGGTGGGCGAATGCACATGACAGAATTGCCGCATTCATCTGCCATGCGACTCTGTACTCGATCGACGAGCATTGTGGAGCGCTTCCATCAAGTGCTCACGGGACAACTTCGTTGAGCCTTGCTGCTTCCTCGATCAATATGGGATTACTTTCGCCTGTTGAGAGAGGTCCTCAACCAGCATCGATGATCAATTTCCCTTCATTAATCAATGAAATATGGAAGCTTCAGTACTGCTCTGTCCTGCATGATTGAGCCTGTCGATGTGAAGGAGTTGGAAAACCTGAAAATGTCTGAACGTGTTCAAATTCTTCAACAGAATCGTTCGTGAGGATCAGAGAAGATTCTGATACAACGAGAAAGTTTGGTGATACATGCCGATAGCGGAATCTGTTCTCATCTTATCGCTACAAATGCCGAGGAGCTCCCGATAATAATTCATCTATCTTGCTTCGAGATCTCGATAACGTCTGTACTCTCACATCCTATTTTAGTTCTCCGGAGATACGATTAATTTATTGCATTAGATAATTACTTGTTGAAAGCCGGAAAATCCTCGTCAAGGCCGAGTGACAACTCACAATGTGGTAAATTCAAAATGGTCAGGATACTGTTAAGCAAAAGATAGTCAATTTTTCACCATAATCCATGTTATTTAGATCCGGCTTTGGAACTTGATATTGTCTGAGCTACTACATTGACCTCATTGAACTGCTGAATCTTCGTGAGTCTGGTTAAAATTTAGGAATACGATGAAACCAAGAGTGACTTATTAACTTTTCAAAGAAACGTTGGAGTGTAATATAATTATCCAACACTCTTAAGGGCCAGAAACAATTTTTTTTCTCGCGAAGTAGAGGAACCATCTATCCATCACATCAACTTTATTCGTAAATTGGACCATATTGGCTTGTCAATGATTAGACCCGACCTGCGTATGTCAATGTGCTCGTCTGACATCGAATGGAGATGAACCTACAACGATCAACCGCGGATCTGCTGTGATCTATTTTATTCGGAGTTTATGATGTGTTGGACAAGACATCTCATCTGACTATCGAGAATGCAAATATGCGATGAATGGTGATGTGTAGAGTACCAATCGTTGACTCGTTTGTTTAATAATGTAAAAACACAATACTCGTGCATGTACAATATTCACGAGAGCTTTTGTGCATGTGCTTAAGAAACGTGCACTCACATTGCTGAGTACATAAGGGCTGGCCCATTGAGGCTGGCCCATACACTGTTCTATTTTACCCATCCAGAGGACTGGAGCATGTTCCCTACTATTTCTATTTGTCACATAAAAATATTAACTTTTTGGCTCGTCGGATTTGGTTAACCCAATTCATTGAGGAATTTTTCAACACTCGAACTTTATTGCGTCCCAAATTTCACTATCCATCTAGAGAAAAATGATAAAGATCGATCGTTGACATGCTTCAAAAAACTCTCCAAGTCCATCGTTGGCTATTTTATCCGGAATATAGATGATGGATTTTTCGATGCAACGATGCTTAAAATCACAAAAGATTTAGCTGAATATTTCATTCGAATTGAAAACGATGCGTTGTGAAGGGGAATGAAAATATGCTCCAGTCTGCTAAATCATTTAAACAATGCAGCAGGGACCAGCTTGGAATTGAAACTTAAATTGCGGATTTAATGAAGACTAACCGGTTTCCAGTAATGAGTTGATTGCCGCGAAAGGAGAACAAATCATTATCGTCAATGGAAGAATACGGACGAGTCATTCTATAAAGATACTACCGGTGACAGAATCCATCTGAATCACGATGAGCGAGAAAGGATACGTGAGCGATTTTCCTTGGCAAAAAGATCAATTCCAGGCACAAATAACGCCAGTGCGCGAGTAAACAAGAAGAGAGCAAGCGCGAGTCGTACTGGAGAGCGATTTTTCTCACATTGTGCGCTCGTGCATGGGTGTAAAAATTTATTGAAATTGTTCGCGGGTCGGAGCAGGGTTTCCGCTCTAAATCTCCGATATAGAGAGCGTAAAACATGGAGCGAGTAATCCTGGAAGAGCTCGAGTCCTGCCAACGGAGTAATTTCAATGAAGTAATAGCGTACTCCGTCTTGGGCGACGGGCGAGAGCATCGCCACGCGGCAAGGCCGGCTCCTGATAAAATTTACACGAAGAGCAGAGCATGTGCAAGCTATAGTGAGCTTACACATGGTCTCATCGTACACGCCGAAAGCTCGACGCGCGCCGAAGCCTGAATGATGAAGAAGAATGGGAAATGTGCGTCAGCAGAATGTATTATTATAATGGAGAAGAGGAGAGCGAGAACGACACATTGCAGAGGTATCGCTCGCGAGCTCTCGCGTTGGAAAAGTGGAAACTCCGTCGAGGAAGATGCGAACGCAGCGAGAGATAGAGAGAGAGAGAGAGAGAGAGAGAGAGAGAGAGAGGGGGGGGGAGGGAGAGAGAGGGACGGCCGCACGGGACGGGACGCGAAAGCTCCGTCCAAGAATAGGCGACGGAGCGCGCGGGCAAAAAAGCGCCGGGTGCGGAGGGGCCCACCAGGAGTCACGTGAAAGAAGACGGGAGTGCGAGAAGAAGCTGGCCGTGTATCGCGGAATGAAAAAAGGCGAGATTCTGATATTTGAGAGAGGCGCATGCGTGGGCAGCGCTGAGCGCGCAAGCTCCACACTCACACGCCTCGGGCACAAGAATCGTCGAAATTCCGCAATTGATGCACGGGCTACAGGAATTCCGTGTAAGCTCTCTCGCGCGATATCGTCGATATATACCGACACCAATGCCCGCGCTCACAAATACTCGGCTTTGCGAGCCGTGTCTGTCAAGGACTCGTGCAAGCTGGGAGCGCCAAGATCGATTCTCTCTCTCTCGGCAGCGTCGCGCTAGGTGGAAGCGGGATGAGAACAAGTATACGATTCGACTATTGGTGCGAATATTGCTCGCTGTCCGGGACGGGGAGACGTTGGTAGATTTTGGACTGACAGTCATCGTCGAGATTCTCCTCGGAAAAACCCAATTAGCTATCTGACTTTACATAAGCCGTGCGTAGATACTGAATATAATCGTCCAAAACGTGAAGATAGTAACATCGACTGCTTGCAGATAGACATCAACTATATACTTGTATAGACTCGGGATGCAGGGCAATACTCGTCGTGGTAGGTAAAGTTGGACATGTGCAGCATCGCTTTGTTGCTCCGTCAGCGTCACGCATGGATTGAAAACAAACGTGCGAAGCATGGACGGCACGAGAGAGTGCTCCTCCGTCACTCTGCATATCATCATCGAATACAGCGTGGTAAGATATCACAAATAGCAGAGAGAAGGGAAAAAGATACGTGTTCCGTTGAACAGCGAACGCAGCAGCGAGCACTGCTCACTCGCGTAGTTCGAAATAGAGTGAGAGAGTAATATATCGATCGATCCGGGGCTCGCTCGAGCTGGACTCACCTATTAACTTTGGCGTCGACTTTTCCTCCGACTTGGCGCCGCGCACCACCAGGCCGGGGCTGCAGACGACGAGCAGCAGCAGCAGCGAGGCTGCGTTCGCTGGGCGCTGCATGGCTCAGCCGCGCAACGGCCTCCACGAGGACGACGGCGAGTGTCGCCTACCCCGAGACAGAGCGGTGACTGCCCCTTCCTAACCTCAATCGCGCTGCGGCAGCGGAGGGTCCCCGAGTCAGGGAGCTGCTACTCGATCGCGCGCTGCTGCCGCTACTGCCACTGCCGCCTCCTCGGGCCAGCTGCACATTTGGCGCCCGCGAATGGTGGCCGCGTTATCTTATCTTCGCGCACGCTACAACAATACAGAGCCGCAGACACTGGCGCGGGCGACGACGAGCCGACGGGGACGAGGCCGAGGAGGATCACGGGACTCGCCGAGGCCGATCGTGAACTCACTCACGCGATGGCCGCTACGGGTGGCCAGCTGGAGCGCAGACGCGAGCAGCCGACGCAAACCCAGCGAGCAGAAGAGCTCGAAGCCTCGCTCGCTCGCTCTGTCCTTGTCGCACTCGCTCGCCGCTCGCAGTCGCTCTGACAGGCATGACGTAGTATCGCAGGGACGGAGCGCGGTTACGCGGTCGCCCCGCGACTCGTCTGAGCGACAAGCCAACGACGGCCCGTTCGACTGCGAGGCCCCAGGCCACACGTGTGATGGCTATCAGTCGTCGTCATTTGAAGCTAATCTTGATCGTGAGTGGATGGAAAACCCACATGATTGTCAATCTTGATTGGATATTGACATATTGATTTGGGCCGATCTGAAACGATTTTTGCGTTTGCTAGCTCGTTTAAGATTTTCTTTGCATTTTTCGCTATTGCGCGACTAAGAATTTATTCTTACTCAAAAGGTTGCCAAAAAGTTTGGCTCAATCAGTCTTAACGTTTTTGAGCTCATTTGATTCTTCTTCCTTTTTTTTTCAAATCCCAAAATTCGGAGCTGGGATATTTTTATGAGCAAAACACGGAAGCAAATTGATGCAAGGGGGTATATACCCAACTCGTCCCCCCTTATGCTTATACCAAATAAAGAGGGCATGGTAAGACCTTGCTTCGCATTCAAATTGTCATCACTATGTCGGTTACATGATGAAATAAGCGTTTTGAAATGCCCCAAAACTCAAAACTCACTCCGTGCTACGCAGAAAGCACTGTTTCCTCTTCTTCCTGTTTTTGACTCAACTCTTCATAAAAAAAAACTCCCTCAACAGGACTCAAATCACTAACTTTAAGCTCGACCAGTCTCGTTCATTCGTTGCGCATTTGATTCCTTGTCAAAAAAAACTCCAGAAAAACCATTTTTTAGAGCTATTGAATTTAATCTCGATCTGATTTTATGGAAAGAATACAGAAACGAGTTTATCCATGTGAGACAACGGGGACAAGTTGGTTGCACTTTTATGGAAACTCTCAGAAAATCACTTCTTTGTAAATCTGGGGTAGTTCGAGTCCAGTTCGTTCAAATTACCTCAACTCATTTCAAAGGTTTTGAAACAAGCTTTGAAATGAGCCAAGGTAAATTGAAAAAAATTGAGATGGGCCAAAACTATAAGCAAAATTCTTAGGGAGGACGGGGGGGGGGCGCAAGATGGGTTCATTCGCCGTACCTAACATCGAAAAACTATTTCCAGACGATCATAATTTTTCCTCAGTCCTTGTCAAAGATATGAGCAAGTTTGTGAGTGTTTTTTTACCACGGCACGGACATGCCACAATACGGCCGTTAGATGAAAAAGTTATATCGTAGGCGAATTTCGTGACGAATCAACTTGGCTGGATACAGGGTACTTTTTTCGATAAGATACAACTGTAAAAATATTTTTGGGCCCTAACATCAATTGCCCTTAGAGAGCCATGGGATCACGGTACGGACATTCCTCATCTTCGAACAACAAAAAATCGCGATAAATCGCTGTATCTCGGGGCTAAACTTTAATCTAAGACCGAACTGTAAACCAAATCCTTACTACCAATCGACCCCAAATGAATAGCCGTCGGCACATTAATCGACAAAATCCATATCGCATTTCAAACGACAGCAAAAGGATTTAGTACTCGGTCTACTCATGAAGTTACTCATTCATACGGTAACTTTGATATCTGAGGACACTAAAAACCAATTACAGTGGTTTGCCCTAAGGAATATGCTCTCAAAAAATGTCGATTGCTCTAACGACATTCCACGGTACGGAAATTTTGAGCATGTGTGGTGTTTTCGAAACCGCGTGAGACAATTGATTATACCCTGCTCTAGCTATTGGAACAAGTTATTTTCGATAAAACCCATCAAATTTTATGGCTAGACCCGTCGCATTTCATAATTTTACATAAATGCAAGGCGGTTACGTGGGATACATGATGAATTTAGGCAAAATCGACCACATACAAGACTCATTTTAGCAATTGATATCTATATTAGATATAAATGTGCTATAAAAATGCTAGTGTCATAGATTGTAGCTCGAAATGTGGCTTCGAATCCGATCTTTTGTTACCGGAAGCAGACTTTATCCGAATGTTCAGCCATATCCGTGACCCGAAGGACGGACACTCTTCTGGTCAGATGAGAGGGTACTCAAATTTCTAATATATATTTTCAAAATCGCGTTCGGACGCATTGAATACCGTCAAATCATGGCTTAAATTAAATCATCTTCTAGACAAGGTGACTATCATATTTCGAGTAATTCTCGCATCAGTTTCGATGAAGAGCGATGAACTACATCTCATCTCCAAAATTTGGTATACTACAGTTCAAAAGAACATCGGTGTCGAAATCTAAAGCTCTTGATTAAGTAAATATTCATAATAACTCGGACAAACTGATCTGATGATAGAGATTGAACATCTGATGAATTATATACCTATGGCTTCTAAAATGTAGGGTTCAAAATTGTTCTTTTCTGAATCTACAAAAGATGAAAAGAGCATATTTTGTAAATGTTTTCTAGTGGTATGAGAAATTAACGTCATGGTAAGGTACGAAAGTAGTTGTGCAGCGTGTCTGCAAAAGCACGTGGATCAGCACTCCTGGAATGTTATTTCGTTTTTCATCGATGCAATCCCAACCACCTACGAGGATTATAAGCAACTCTTGGATTCTCGTCCACTCTTCTTTATCGATATTTACACTGATAATCTACGGCTTAGCCCAGTACGTTGATGGTCGAACCGGACAAATCTACATGCGATGATGAGCGATTATCGATGTCGAGCTTCAGAGGCTGACCCTGTCGAGCATAGATCAGAGTGGTAAACTTGTATCTGATGAAATAGTATTGCTTTGACCAGGAAGCCTCACAAAGATATTGTCTACCATCTCATTCTTGTGTCTCGTCTTGTGTACAGCAATTAGTAGTAAAATTTCTCAAAGTCTGTACGTGTTGGTATAATAGTGAATTTCGTACCGAATTCCCAAAGTAGTTTTGTAGTTCTTAGCGAGTATTTCTTGGACAAAACCGCAAGCAAAGATCGAGATCTTAAGATTCTAATTCGTTTAGAGGCGAAAGACGTGAATGACTATATCGACAAATCTGCCAAAATTAGCTCAAATGTGGTCGGAAAGTGATTAACAAAAGTCAAAAACCGAATTTCCAATATCGGAGGTGGGTCTTTCCATTAGTAATCCTATCTACACTGCGTATCTGAACTGAAAAATATAGAGATCGAAAAAAAATTCCTCCATGTTAATCTTAAGGACTTCCAGCGTCAATTTGCCGTTTTTGACACGGAATTGACATTTTGCTGTAAATGCGGTTCGAAAAAGATCCATAGAAACTATTCCGCATAGATAATACGTAATTTCTTGAAATACTTCAGAAAACCCTAGCGACTTTTGAATGAATCAATTTTTCGTCACGTTACCGAGGAGTCACAAAATAAACATCGCCGCATTATATGATGATGAAGTGCGCCTCCAAGGCTGGATCTTATATTTCTGGTGAATATGTTAATTTTTTCTGATAGTTGGAGATCTGAGGATGGATGATTAACACCTTCAGAGCCCCTCGTAGCCATATACTGTAAAAAGAAATTCTTAAATTCAAATCACTGGGCTTGCTGACTTTTTTACTCAAATTCTTGATTTTCAGAAAGGCGCTCTCGAAGAGCAAGAATGCTTGATATTTGAGTTTCAAGTCGCTGTGCTAGGCATTTTGATTTTATCACGGTCTCACAAAACGTGCCATTAAAGCCCCAAGAGAAAATATAGCAAATTTAGCTCGAACAAACATACCTGGACTAAAAAGAGAAAAGAGGTTATATAGGTATTTGTTATAATTTCTGCAATGCACTACTGCGCTTCATTAAAGCGACATTGCAGAATTATATTTCCACATGAAGACTGTTCTCGACTGGTTCTCGACTGTTAGCTCTATTTAACAGCAGATGAATGCATGAGAAAATCAAGAGCTCCAATAGTAAAAGAGTCGGCGAGTCACTAAAATCTTAATTATAATGCGGTGTGCAACTCAAACAGTATCACACATCATAATTTGATGTTTGGTATAACACTTAGGATTAATTTTTTTTTGTAATTAGTGCCTATCGGCTCCCCATCGTTGGGATGCCCATGATCGCATTCCTGAAGATACATGATTCCACGAATATTCATCCGGTATAATGTCAATTACAGGAGCGAATGACGTATAAAAAAATTTGATTTTGATATTGAAAGCTATAGTTTCAATCAAAATACCTCACAGGAATCGGCATGCACTTCGAAAGAGTTACTCTTATTTCAACCACGTCGTTTTCCGCGGACAAGATCTCATTGGAGAGAATCGATAACACCAAATACAGGAAACAATCATATCCCCCCGTCAAGTGTATAATGATAGATCGAATGCGAAGCTATTCCTGAATTTGATTTTTCGGAACATCCTCAAAAGACATCTCTGGAAAATGTCCGGATTCAGACACTCCGCTTACTGACTTTCAGATGCCTATTTGCTGAATCATGCTTTATCTGAATTCCAGCACGAGTTTGATTTTGAGAACTTTTTATAGTGTATCACCAATCGGTCCCTATATCCATACATGACTCCTACATTTTTGCAAACCCTGGTAGAATAGCGAATGTGATCTGGCCAAAAACTAGCCATAAGTGAACGATTTCTGGACAGTTCGACCAGAAAATGACTGGTTTTGGCCCATTCCTGTCCAATTTCATTTTCATTTTCTACCAGGGAAACTAGGAGACAAATGCACACACCCTTGGATGGGAAGATGAAGACGGACCCTTCCAAAACTGATCAAAATGTCCCCAGGAGATATCAAAATTTGATGATTTTACGCGGAAATATTTTTGGAAAGCCAATCACCATCATATTGAAGTGGGGTTTAGTACCTACTTTTGCACTAAAGACATGGCACAGAATTGAAGTTTTGACCTTTACTAGCCAATCTCGATTCTGACCATTGTCCAAGGAAGGACGCTACAAAATCATACGTAAGTTATGTATCTTAGGGGATTATTTTGAGCATTTAGAGCGTCACAACTTACCGAGAGATGGAATAATCTGCTTTCCGCAGATCTGCCCATGTAGGTGTGAACCACACCTCGTGCGATTCTGCGAGACATCAAAAGTTGCAGAATTACCTGGAACACTCTACTTGTTCGGACTCTTCTTCGAAATCTGCAATGGGAAGAGGGGGGGGGAGGGGGAGAGAGAGAGAGAGAGAGAGAGAGAGAGAGAGAGAGAGAGAGAGAGAGAGAGAGAGACGCCCAAGTGAAATATTTCACTCTGTATTTTGTTGGATCCTGTAACGAAAATCACTGCTCAAAGCTTCCAATCCGTGGATGTAAATGCTCCGATGGAAAGTCCCGATGGAGTTACGTAAGGATCGCAGTTGCAGTTCATGACAGTTTGTCGTGCAGCATTCAGTCAAGAAAGCAACCGGGTGAGCGTACATCGCTCCCGGTAAGCTCATATCGCGCCTCTATTCACGGGCAGGATAATCACCGCCCTTTGAGAGGAGCGATCAAAAGCTGCGCGAGCTTGCGCCATCAATGGGCGCGCACCCGCGCGAGATACCGCGTATACACAGAGGAGTGCGAGAGTAGCGAGAGCAGCCAAGACCGCGATATAGGGAAAGTTGGCGCCTCGATCGTAAAAGCTGCACGCAACTTGCGGATCGGAAGAGCCGGCGTGCATGCGCGGCGCGCAATCAAGCGCGAGCTCCGAGCTAGATACAGGAGAGAGCGAGCTTGCACGCGAGCACGGGACGAGGCGACGACGACGCCGGACGTCGTGGCGCCCGACTTCTCGCGCAACTATTGCTGCCCGGACGGAGCGTTACGTACGTGCCATACGCGCGCGTGCCTCGAGCTCCTTTCCGGCCGCCCTATGCTGCAACGCCACCACCCATCGATCCGCAGCATCCGGCCGCGAGTCTCGCTCTCTCGAATCTCCCGCGCCGCTCTCGACAACTCTCGCTACGCATTTATATTACGATCGGTACGGCCATCGATCGGTTCCTGCGTGCGCGCTTCGATCCCCGAGTCGCGATCTGAGACTGTGCGTGAAGAATGGGCACCCTGCGGGTGTGGGAGTTTTGCAGATCCTGTGCTTCGCCGATCGAACAGGATGTAGGTGCGACGGCTGCCGAATCGGATATTTTTCATATGGTGAGAGATTATCTCGATGGCTCTATCACACATTTCAACACCCACATCTCTGCAGGGATCAATGTAAACGGGAAAATTTGAGCCTCCGAGGTAGTACTTATTATTCTTTCGGATGTTGCTACAAATTACAATGCGCTCAACTGGCTGATCCGCACTCTCAGAGTGCTCCCGGAGAGTTTTGTTTATCTTACCAGCCCTAATGGCATCCAATCGGCTCACAAGTCAGGGGCTGTAGTCGCATGAAGCTTCGAATAACAGAATGGTAGTGACCGATGGATTTCGTATCCATAGATGGAGATTTTCCATGAGGCGTGGGTGTACCCAAGTTACGCACTGTATCCAATTTTTCCACCCTGATGATCTCGCAGATGCACTCTCACAGATCTCGCCATGCAGCTTTTTCGTGTTTATGATGTTGAATCACGAAAAGCAAAGTGATTTCGACAGACTCACGATCTTGTTTGCATTTTCAGGATCCATAGAGCCGAATTTTGAGACTGTCAATCGGAATTCTTTGTATATACATTCAAACTTTTTTGCAAACACATTAATGACTCACCCAATGTCGTCTTACGTCAAGGCATTGAATTTGTTGTACCAATAACGTTTCGATACTATCTACAATTGAAAAATGATTCTTGAGCCAATTTCATGTGCAAAATGCAAGGACCAGTTACCCTAAAGGGGCGCCGAATGCACTACCTCTCGGAAATCCCACGAGTGTGCCCTAGCTCTGAAAGATACAGTCTCGCCCCGAAAAACAATTAACACCTCAACATATCGTCGAAATAATCTCTATAGAATTTTATTCTGAAGTTATTATTATCCAATTCAGCTCTTGAAGGCTGAGTATATCTCGTAAGATGTGAGAAATTGCGTTCTTCCCGAAAATCACAGTAACTGGGCTCCTCGATGTTCGGATAGGTTGTACAATAGTGTATGCATAGATATATCTGCCCTCTGTTCATTCTTTCCAACATATTTCAAAATTTATCAATCATATTAAAGTGACGAGGCGTAGAATTCCGTGCTACCTCCACGATTTCATCATAGCGGTGAAACTTGGACGTATCCCCTCACAGTTTAGCATCGAAACATCATCTAGCAAATAAGCGATAAGTTGGATCCAGTTCTACAAAATTAGATTCAACGTTAATCATCTGTCGAATTTCGGTTTGTGTCGGAAAGATGATGTCACCCCCGAAGAAATCTTATTTCATCAAAACATAAAAAAGTAATACAAATATTTACCTCTTATGAGTCCAGAATGTAGTATGTCAGCGCATGTAGAGTAGCTTCTCGGAAGCAATATGAAAGCACACAATCAACTTTGCAGTCAGCTCTACATTTCTCATATTGGGTGGTAGATAAATTCCCCAAGACGAACAAATTGAAACATGTTCCGGAATGAAGTCAGTTGTATTTTTCAACATTTCATCGGATATTTTTGTTTCTTCTCTAAAGTCGAGTGTATCTAATGCCTTCGCATCCGTGGATCAAATTGCTTTCACGGATGGGAAGCGTATGAAAACAAGTTTAATCTCGAGGTCACTCGGCGGCGAACCACTCAGTTTTTCTCATTTTACCAACAAGAATGAAAAAGGAAGACTCGCACAATGAATATGGAAAACACAAAGTGAACATCGATGAACCATTTTTTTTGGATGCCACTTTGGAGCCAACTTTAATTCACTTATGTCAGCATGGGGCTGACAAGCTGTCAATAAGAGCGACATTTGGTACAAGCACATGTGTTTGGCATTGGGCCCTCGTACGACTTTTCGAAGCCTATATTCAAACATCGAAACTCTTCCCGTGGCTGTAAAACTTTTTCACGGCGCAATTTCAATTTAGCTGCGACGTGGAGAAAGGAGCCCTCTGACTTTCCATTTCCATTTGCGGCTCTGACAAGCGTCACATTTCGTCGAGATTCGCTCATCAGTAATTTTCACCCAGCACCCGGTCGCCTCAAGTCTTGACATCTGCATCGACATCCCTCTCACGTAATAAGGCCAGTATGAGCATCCGCGATTTTTCACTGCATCAAGACCGCCATCCCTCTCCACACATACGAGATATTTTGCTCTTTTTGCATGGTTGCCATCGCCTCGAGATCGAAGCTTGCGCCGCGCGGATATCGATGCGAGCAAAAAGATGGGAACGCCGGGCTTTGGGAATTGGAAAACTTTTTTCTTCGCGTCGCGCTCACCAGCTTCGCCATTACCAGCGTGTCGAAGAATAACCGATCGACCCTCTCGGCTTATGCCGTGACAAAAAGACCAATGCCATGTAGATATCCTTTATGCGATATGCGAGAGTTGTGGCCGCGGGGCGCGAACGCGAGAGAGTGTATTACGCTCTCACATCGCAGCTTGTGACATCCGCATATTCACACGCATGCTGACGCGCACAAAGACACTTACATGACTTACTTCCTCGCATCCATACATATATATGAGGCTGTAGCAATAATGCCGCGAGCTCCAGCGCGTGAAAGAGCACTTAAGAAAATGCAAGAAGGAATGGGCGCTTTGCGAAAAATACATAAGCCCTCGCCGCGGGATGTTCGCGACTGGTGCACTTGTGCCGCGGAGCACCTGCAGCAGTCGCAAGCTCGCGATCTGATGAAAAAGCAAGCTCGCTCTTGCGGTGAAAGCATAATACCCCCTGTGCGAGCCACCGCTGCGAGAGAAAGCATGGGATGATGCAGCGATCTGGTTTTCATGAATGAGAAAACTCGCGAACGCTTCTTGCTATACATGTGTGTGGATGATGTATGCTAGCTTGCAAAGCGGGTGCACTGTTCGTCATAAATCCGAGAGTCGAGAGCTTGTTTGAGAAGTGGATCTAGAACTGGGCCCTTGACTCGTGGTTTGTAATCATTGGAAGCAGCTTAGATCTTGGGATGGTGAAAATTTCCCTGGATGACATAGCAGCCGCTTCGTGTTGAAGAGTTTCTAGGAGACATTGTCATCCCATGTACTCTATTATGTGGAGTATCAAATCTAATGCAAAATCAACCTGAAAGTCCTTCCAGCAAGATGTAGCTGTCGATTTTCACTCTGTACATCGTTTCTTCACGTTGGGATATTGAAAAATGAATATTCCCACAGTTTTAGGGCCAAAAAAATTTTTTAACCCAACTGAGCCCCATTTTAGTGATTTTACGAGGTACCTAATCGAAAATATAGAGACCTTTCCCTCGTATTTTGCTCATAACTTTTAACCATCTGGTCCGATTTCAACTTTTCAGAAAGCATTTGAAAGATGCTTCAAGAACTCATCTAATTATACTCACCGTAAGACATTTTTTGCACCCTGACATGATCTCATAGTCTAAAATACTCGAAGATTAGGTTTTGCCAAATATCTTCTTTGACGTGAAGAAAAGTATTTTTTCCATTTTTTTTCGATTTGTATGATAGTGAACTATCGAAAGATGAATTTTCAGCAATTCTTTTACACTTAAGAGGGTCTAGCACGATGACGAGTTTCTCTAGCAAAATCCACCCGAGAGTGCTTAGCAAGGATCCCCAACTTGGTTCATGTTATTGACCAAATCAGTTGCCATGCAAGAAAATTTATTTTGGGCACACCCCTGCCGTGAAAGGTGGTCAAAACAGAGGTAAAACATTTCTAAAAGCACTTGACGACTTATTGTTCGTGAATGGAGTTTCCTGCATATGCGCAAAGCCTTACAGCTCTAACACTGACAGTAGGTACCTAACTTGCCCACATATGCGAGTCTTGAGAATGCGCATCCATTGACTTGGGGCGGATTTTTTTTTGTTCGTTGTATTAGAAATAGAAGAAATGAGTGAGTTGAACCGATCAAAATCGGTTCTTGCGTTCGCTAGCTCGATATTTGGATTTTTGGAATTTTTAGCGATGACGCGGCTAAGAATTTATTTTTACTCAATAGGCTGCCAAATATTTTGGGCTTGATCAATGTCAACGTTCTTGGCTTATTCGACTCCTCATTCTAAGACCTTTGGCTTCCTTTTTCCTCAAATCACAAAATTCGGATTTTGACCATTTTTATTGGCAAAGTACGAAGCCTAGGTCGACTTTTGAGGGTTGCATCCAACTTGTCCCCCATATGCTTATCTCAAAAATGGGCATAGTAAGACCTTGTTGCTCACTCAATTTGTCATCACTGTGTCTATACATGATGAAGTAAGCGTTTTGAGCTACCAAAAAAATCATAACCCGTTCCCTACGGCGATGAAAGCACTTTTTGCTCTCTATTTGTCATTGCAGTGCAACTCTTCGTGAACAGATGATGGGGGTAAGTTGGGTACACCCTCTCGAAAACCTTCAGAGAATCACTTTTTCGTAACTCTGGAATGACTTGAGTGTGTAGTTTGTTCAAATTGGACGTGTCTTGGCTCATTTGAAAGGCCTTGAAACAAGCTTTAAAGTGAGCTAAGGTAAGTTGAAAAACATTGAGGTGGTGTCAAAGTAATGAGCAGTATGGCTTAAGGCGGGGGGTGTGGGGGGGGGGGGTAGGTTGGATACAATTACCTTACTCTTTGTTCAAGAAAAATTTGAATGTATTTCTCCGTATCTGTGAGTAGGCCTCCTGAACCCCAAAATTGACAATATTGCAGTATGGAATGCAATTTATGAGGTATCAGAAGGCTTGTTCACAGATACGGGAACGTACGGGAATGCTCAAAGATTACGCGAAAAATGATCATCGGAATCCAGATCCCGCAGACCGTGACCTCTCCTTGTGAGTAGAATAAAATCACTTCTTGAAAATAAATTGAGGAACTCACGTAGAGCAGTGTAGCAACCGTATTCAGTATTATGAATGACCGATCGAAATTGTTGGAAAACTATTTCGCACTCAGATCTGACATGGGAGGGGAGGCGGATTTCCCTTAATCGACCACTTCTAAAAATAATAGGAGTAAGTTCTAGGAATAGGACTCTTAAAAATTGATAATGATTTCTACTGGTAACCACTATTTGTCCATCGAATCGCATCGAATTCATTAAAGATCAGAGATCCATCAAACATCTCGTAAACAGTCGAGTTGCCGCAATTAGGCGAGTCACAAGGGTTAAATCTACCCTGCAAGCTATGCTTCTGATGCAAATTGTACCTCTCCATGACACAACAACGTTAATTGAGCTGGGTGCACTTGATGACACTGCAAATTCTTTTGCTGAAGAGAGGCAAAAATCTCAGCTCTCGACTCAAGTCGTGGTAGCCAAAAATGCCTAAACGAGCTATTCGCGTGGGCTGAAGGCTCGTTTGACAAAGAAACAAATTGCGGCCAGCGGCGCGGTACGAGAGCCACTCCTCTCGCTCCCAGCCTCGAAAGCAATAAAGCCCTTGGCTAATTTTTTTCCAGCAACGGTCGCTGCGATCTCTCCAAGCTACGTACAGTAGAGCTGGTCCTGGAGAGTCAGGACGAAGGCAGAAGAGCGCGCAACACAGAGAGAGGAGCCACCGCTACCAGCGCTGCAAGATCCTGACGCCGGCGGCGCGCGGAAATGGGTCAACCCGCAAACTCGCGATTCGTCTCGTGCCGCCGAGCTGCCACGCTTGCTTCCGGGCCAGTCGACGTCGCGCCGCTAGTTTAGCTATTCGTCAAGCCGGCGTAAAAACACGAGCGTACCAAATTCCGGATTAAGCTCTGCTGCTGCTGCTGCTGCTGCTGCCGCGGTGCGCATTCGCGAGAGAGAAAGAGATCCCGTTGTATAGTAAATCAGGCCGCGGGAGAGCGAGCGTAGCGATATTCGGCGGAATGAGCCAGGAGGCCGCGGACTGCCACCCCGAGCGAGCTGTGCTACTCTCTCGGGCCTCTTTTGCATAATTTTTCACTTGCCCGGGCGCACGCGAACGCAACGCTGATGCCACACATGCGAACTGCGCGCTACGTTTCTTTCCGACGTTTTTCTCTCTTGCACTTGCTATACCTCGCTGCCAGCCTCGCTCTCGCTCTTGCTCTTCGTGAACGTACTTGGCTCCATTCTTTTGCCTCGTGATAGAACCAAGCGAAGGTAAAGTTTTGGAATTTAGGTACCGCAAGGGCCGTACTCCCGCTCGTTTTGAGCTCGTTCTTGCTTTCAATTCCAGCCTGAGGTCGCGTGCCCTCTTTCCCCCTCTAGCCTAGTGCATAGCATGTTTATGATGCACATTTTTTTCCGCCGACGTTGGAGTTTTTCTTACACTCCCGCATCAACGATAAGAGAATAATTCACTTCGTAGACAACCTTTTTGAATGAGACAATTGCAATCTTCCCGAAAGCTTGGCGGGGTATCTCTTTTTGGTAGTGGTCAGCTGACTCGATACTTATCTGTGAGAATATGTTTCAATAGATATCATGCAAACCATTCAAACATTATTCGTTCCGAGTTCGCAAATACTAGAAACCCATTTTGGAATAACGCACCGGTCCACAATCAATGGGGAAGTAATTCATCACCTAACCCCTGATAGGGTGGTGTAAGAAATCCGAACATGTCAGCAGTTCTTTCCATCGCATCTTAATTTTGAAATTCTAAACAAAAAACTAATTTTCCATCAGGTTATGAATTTTTGACCTGAAACTTCACGATTGCGGAAGAATTAACACAGGTAAGCATCTTTCAAAACTTCTCGTTTGGGCATCACAAATGCGCCTGAGATTGTAACACCTGAAATTCTTGCGGAGACAATCATCACGAGGCTAACTCTGTATCAATATGTATAATGACACGAAATCTGATAACATTTATCACATGTCATTATCAGAAGTTGAATTTTGATCTTACTCTTATAATTTGACCACGGTGTACCAATGATAGCGGTTTTCGGAGAAGGATTTTCTCGTAGTGGAGCATTGCTACTCAATCGTATGATTAATCTTATAGAGTACTCGTAACAGTGTTCGGAATCAAATACTAGAGTTCGTAACCGTGTTTGAGTACTCGTGGTGATACTCGTGATCGAACATCTAAAATGGTAGGATAATGATGGAATACCCACGATCGAGAGTTGCGAACCACTCATATGATAATTTATGGTAGTTCTCGTTATCGAGCACTCTATCTCGCTGTCGAAAATTCAAATCAGTATTCGTGATCGTAGAATACTTGAGATGATACTCTTCGTGAAGTACACTGCTTGGTGATAATCGTGATCGAGTTCTTATATACTGAAATACTGATGATAGGGTATTCGTGGCAGTCTTTGTAAGTAACTCATCTCGATTTCTACGATGAACACTTGATCTCGAGTACTCGATCACAACATCCTCCAATAAGTACCCGATCACGAATGATACAGTTACTAGTTCATAATTAATGTTCAGTGCTCGGTCAAAAGAATTCCCTTCATCTGCCTGATATGGTCGATTCTGTTAAAACTACACTATGGGCTGTCCGGGGCCAGTAATGATAGAAAATGAAGTAATACTCCTAGCTTACTATTTTTCCATGGTGTATTCTATCGAAAAATATGTGGCACAATAGTTTTTAGAGGGATAATCTATCTCC
>JAPYYZ010000112.1:0-26328 GCA_030522705.1 Eretmocerus eremicus | reverse complement strand
CAACTTTGATTAGCTTTTCTCAAGTTCCTCTGTTGAGGGTCTACCAAAATTAAGTTTCCATTATAAATATATTTTGAAATGACATCGATACTGCATCATCAAGATTGTGAGACAAAAGAAAAAAAATAATAAAAACTCAGCGACTCCGCGGGAACTGTGGAATTCGATTTCCGTAGCTGGCAATTTCACATAACGACGAGGCAACCCTATCTAACTAGGATTGTTAGATACCCATCGCAACTAATATATGAGGATAGTTCAGAGACATGATAGCTGCCTTTTTCTACCCTCCGTGCACCGTTACGTACTCGAAATAGCGTTTCGAGTAGTAGCCATTTTCAGTGTTCAGACCGTGAGATGTAGCATTCATACCCATAAATTCACTATTCAATAGATGCAATCGTGTTTTTACTAAATAAAGCTCCAGAGTTGAGGCATGAAAGAGTGCTTTTGAACAGAAATATAAACCCCAGCTCGATCATTTGGTAATCTAATCAACAAAGACATTTCGCCCATGGAAACGATGTCCCGTTCCGTGGCAGCACCAGACCAAGATGTAAAATGCTTCATCTCAAACTACTAATTTTGCCCACTTACCCAACCTAGAAAAGATTGGTGGATCGAACTGCCACGCAATGTCAATCGATGGACATTTTTGATCACCAAATTCCACAGTTTCGTTGGTATCACCCAACTATTCTTTTCCCTCCATTCAACTCGCACTATCTTTTTCGCACCATGATCAACAGATTTAAGAGAAAATAGGGAAGTTCATATTAAAGGGATAATCAAACTCACCCAATAGCCGAATATCTCCATAATCTTCATCAAAAGAAGCGATTCTCTCCGTGATGGTATTGATGGCAGCAGATGCTGCAGAGGCTGCGTCCAAGTTTTCGACAGTGTCCGCTTCTGTATTGGTAGATCTGTCAGCATTTGTCTCCTGCTGTGGTTGTTCTACCGATCTGGGTTCGGATGCAGTCACAGTTTCCGAACGAGAGGGATTCTGAGTTATGAGTATCCGAGTTCTAGCAGAGGAATCTGAAGTTTGTAGGGCGCGAGTTCTAGCAGAAGAATCCGGAGTCTGCAGGGTTCGATTTCTGTCAGAGGAATCCGGAGTTTGTAGGCTTCGAGATCTAGCAGAAGAATCTGGAGTTTGTGGGGTCCGAGTTCTAGCAGAGGAATTCGGAGTTCGTATGTTCCGAGTTCTAGCCGACGAATTTGGAGTTTGTAGTGACCGAGTCCTAGCCGAGGAAGTCGGAGAAGCCCGAGTTCTGGCCGATGAATTCTGAATCGCCCCCATTCGCTGATTCATCGTTTCACGCAGACTTCTGAATGGAAAGAGTGGAGGCTGCTCGTACCGCGTTGAACTGGCCGAAATGGGCGACAAGCGACTCTGATCTGTAGCACTATTTTGCAAACGCGTTAGACGCGAGTTTGGCTCCCAAGTATCGTCTGCTGCTGTTCTGGTACCCTGAAAATGGCGATAGTTATCCCTTGAAATGATTTGAGATGCTGATAAATCACAAGATATTCGGTTCAAGCGAGCTATGACACGTAAGAAACCCGATCGACTCTTTCTTTCAAAATCGAAAATTTCTCAACCTAGTACTCCTACAACTCAATACAGAAGAGTGATTTGTGTTAAAAAAATACTACCAGATGCATTCTGACACATGAAATGCGGCAATAGCCTTTGATTTCCATACTTCATTTCATTAGAAGATTTCAAATGCTCGCTTCATCAAATGCTCTATGTGATGGATTTCTTATCTTATGCACTCAATGCAAATGATTAGCAGGAGCTCAATGAGCCTCGTATAAGCTTCCATTCAGATTTGAACGAATATTTAGATTTTTAGTTCAACCGCGGAACAAAATTGTTACTTCTACGATAATTTTGAGATTGCACTTGAAGGGATTGCAAAATGAAAATCTTGTAACTTACTGGAATCCGCAATCCTTCCCTGGTGCCTTCGCTTCTGGTGTTGGGCGAGTCCAATGGCACCCAACGACTGGCTCGGCGCCTCAAAGCCGCAACTGCACTGGCAACCCCCTGATTCTGATCATCATGATTTGAATCTGAATTGCTGTTCTCCTCCAATAACCAGTAACCATTTTCCGACTGTTCTTCGGCGTTTTCGTTTTCCGTGGCTCTCTCTAGCGCGTTGACGGAGTTCCAAATATTTTGAAATTCATCCCAAAGGTCACCGAGGGCTGAGTTTGTTCGTTGACCACTGCGAATTGGCGTGCGGTCTCTACTTGTGTTGGAATTGTTTTGGCTACCACTAAAAAATTGCCTGACTGCCGCGGCCAAATTCTCGGGAGGTACACTCGAAGCTGTGGAGGGACCCGCCTCGTCACGTGCTTCGGTAAAGCTAGATCTCGAGCGAGTGGGCTGGAAAGCTGAGCGAGAAGAAACGGAGAAGTTGAATGAACTGCGTTGGGTGTTGTTACCACTCAAGCTATCGTCGCTCGATGGTGAACTGTAATCTACGAAAATGTTCAATAATCCTTCAATGAACTTGAAAGAGCTCAAATCATCGTGATACAAGATTGCTCGTCTCAGAATCTTGAGAAAATCTTGAATCACATTGATAGGGTATGTAGGTGGAAAAAGCGAAGTCACTTACCAGGTCCATCGTTATCGTAATTTAGATCCAATCTACGTCTGCTAGCACGTGGTTGCTCTTCGTCATTGGGATCTACTTCCAACTGACGTCTGAGAGCAGTACGCGGGGCTGGATTTATTGCACTTAATCTTGGTTCGTTATTTGGCGCTTGCGGACGTGAACTAGAAGAATTCTCGTTAGAGGCGGAGAGCCTGCGGTGGAGTAATCCGTCTCCAAATGACAGTAGCTCCTCTCTAATAGACTCAATCCTAAAGTTTGTATTAATCAATTGACTTTCTATGCTGTTGAGAGCTTGCACGTGATTATTTAGATTGTCAACAGATACCCGAGGGTCTCTATCACGGCAGTTAGCAATGCGGGTACGCAGTTCTTCGCGCAGTTTGTACAAATTGACCAAGCAAAGGCTGTTGTTCTGCTCTAAATCTCGCAAATCCCGGCGTAAGAACAACCTATTGATTCGCATGATGTGAAAAGGTTCTTCGGCCATTGTACGTAAGGTTCGCTGCAATCTTGTTAAGTTAAGATTGGTTTCTTGGGCATTGGAATACAAAATATTCCGTAGCAAGTGAGTAAAAGCACTGGCTACGAAAACATTGTTTCTTGATGAAGGTGAAGAACCTGGATTACTTGTACTAGTAGATGGAACGTCTTGATCTTGAGCCATAGGATCTGTACCTCGATCAGCCTGTTGAAAAGATTCATTATAAGAGATAGTCCAGGTACACGTCTGCAAAATTATTGTTATGAAAGAAATAGAGAAGTCTCCGGTCAAGTTGATAAAAGGCTTCAAAGTTTGAAAGACGCTGATTTCTCTTGTAACAAACTCAAACTATATCAATACTTGAATAAATCACGATAAAATTTTTGTTAATCAGAACCTACCGTGTCTTGGCGACCATGCGCAGCTACGAAAGACCGATAAACATTGTCGAAACGATTCATGAGTCTTCTATGTCTCCGGTCTCTCAACCTGCTAAGCCGCCCCAATCTGAGTGATCTCTGAATCGCTGCTAAATTTTCATCCGTGCTTTCGTCATCATCTGACTCCTCTGGAGGAAAATAGGCATTCCCGCCAACTGGAGGTGGAGTACTGTTACTCTCTGCATCAGGACTTGGCTCAATGATGACATCCGGCCATGCCGCTGAAGAAGGTCTAGTGCTTGTTGACGTGGCAGCTGCTGATGACGATGACGAGTTGAGACTTGGAGAAAAATTTAACAAATTGATTTGTTCCGAAGGTGTGGGGAACCAGTAATTGTGAGCCGATGTTGGTCGTGCACTGCTTGATGGATTTTCGGCATTTCGCTCTGGGATACTGTTGTGACTTGTATTTGAGTTGGGCCGAGGAACATTACTGCCTTCATCTTCGTTGCGATTCGCGGCATTTGCTGATCTACGATTATTGGATTCAGCCTCTTGAAAATGAGGTGCCCAACGCGCGACTCTGGGTGATGAGACCGGGAATCGATGGGCATCTAAAAATGCAGCTGCTCTGCCCCTTCGATCCCTGTTGAACAAAGAATGATCAATGATAACCCGACCGCCGTTTACAGAGAGAATTATAATTTTTGGACAGTAGCGAATACAAGAGAAAAACAAATAAATGTAGACGAGTATGAAAAACACACTTGATGATCATAACTCACCACCAAAAAGATCGCCGTAATGAATTTCTTCTGTCTACATAATTACTTTCTGAACTTGTACCGTTCCGGTTCTCGGGATTCTCTGTGCGAGGTGAGCTAGGATTTGGTCCCATCCATTGAGATCCAGCATTAAAATCATTCTCAAAGAATCTGTTCCTTTGCGCTCTGTAATTTAAAAAAATGAATGGATATTTCAATAAATTATAATAAAATTGCTAATTATTGGAATAAGATTATTGTTTTCTATCATTTTGAGCACAAATTAGTTACCTGGTGATTGGTATGGATCTTATAAGATGTTCTACAGGAGGCCGATCCCATTGTGAAGTCTGAGATGGATTGGCTATCCCTGTGATAAGTTTACTCCCCAAGTTATCAAAAGCAACATACCTGTAAAATTGGCATGATTGTAAGAAATAGAACCAGTAATCATAAGTATTACTTCCTCTTTCATACATACCGAACTTTCTCTCTGTGGCTTTTCGTTGCTACTGTTGAAAATGGCTGAGTTTCACTCCAATCCCAGAAATGAATTTCATTGTAAGTTGCAATAGCCAATAGTCTTTCTGTTGGGTGAAATGCTAAAGAAGCTATTTGACTTTTGGAATTCCAGACTTCACTTCCACCCTGCAATGCAATGCTCTTTTTAATCAAAGCATCAAGTGTGATCATTCAATCAAAGCAAAATAGTAAAGGTGATTTTTAGAAATCGAATTGACTGTTTCAAGCTGAAATATTTCACTGAAAAGCACACTTCATCTCTATTGTAAGATTACATTAAAAATAAATGAAATAAATATAAGCATGGCACAAACATTTGAAGTACAGATGTCACTAGAACAACAAACTCACACTGAGATCCCAAACTCGAACTTGCCCTCCAAGACAGCCAGAGGCTAAAATGTCATTTGAGGATGGATGAAATGCTATACACCATGGTGTACGTGGATGACCAGAAAGAATTCTGATGTTCTTTCCACTTGTCAGATCTGTTATATAGATTTTATGATTCCCATGAGTTGAAGCAACTGTTTTGCCATCAGGGCTAAATACCATCAAAAATGTTGTTCTTGGAACTCCAGGTAGATCGCATTTCTGCAAAAGGAAAGAGCATTACAATACTGGAAAGACAGAATGGTTGAACAATGAAAATCAGACAAGTTACAAACCAATTCTTTCAGTTTCTTGAGGATGAAATTAGTTTCAGCAATGGGTTCAAATTCTCTAGTACTTGTTCTATGAGTTGTACGTAAACCACAGTCACGTAGCATCAAGTTACGCAAGACATTTTGAGATTGACTGTTGTGATACAACTCAGGTTTCTTCTTTGTCTTACCCATTTATTATATGCTCAGTAAAATATCTGTGATGATCCTATAAGAACGTTGAGTCAATTACAAAAGTGAGTAAAACACACTGTGATACATCAGTTAACATTCAATATTTAGAACATGCTCCCAGAATGATGATGACTACAAGATTGAGAAACGCACCCAGAAAAACTCTTGAGCGTTAATACCTAGTCAACTTGGAATCATAATATTTGAGGACAAAAATTCTTCTACAGGTCATCACGGCATTACTCAGGCATATTTTGTGTGTGCGAAAAAAACTACTGAAATTACATCAGCAGCGACGGCAGCAGCAGCAACACCGCGGACGACCTAGACGACCGAGTTGCAGGTTTGGACGAAATTGTAACATCTTGATCCGAAAAAATAATACTTGGGACGGCGTTGACCCAGAAAGAATCCACCTCGAATGATCATTAGATTGAAAAAAGGCTATGCAAGGTAAAAATGAGTGACGGGGCTCTCGCGGTGAGCGAAAACGAGAAAACAATGTTATCAGCTTGCGGCGAGATAAGCGTGCTCTAACTCACTCACACGAAAGCACTATGTGACCCGCCATCGCGATGCCCGGTAAAATTAGCACTGCCCACTCCTCGGGGACGATCTCTGCGTAAGCGACTCCTGGTGAACGTTGGATCTTTCCTCGACGAGCGATGTACACGCACGTCAGTGCTTCACGATCAATCTACGGATTTACCTACGCACGATTGGATGACGCGAATTTGACAACGTGACCGACGACTCCCGTGGCCGTTCTCGAACAAGAGCCTCGCGTCAACGAGCAGCACACTCTCCGCGACTCGGCCATCCGCGAGTATCGACTCAATTGTTCGACGTACTCTCGGCTTCGAAGACTTTGGAGCGTCTAGGATGGGAAAAGTGGAAGATCAAGGACTAGACTAACTGCAAACGGAGCAACGGTCGTGGGGGAGAGGGAGAGCCGGAGAGCAAGCGGTGCATCCGCGGAGATGATCTATCGTATTAGGCAGCGACGCCGTGGCCCCAAGGCTAATTTCGATACCCACGTCGCAGCCGCGGTCGCCACGATCCGACTTGCGTTCGTGGGGCCTGTTTCGACGACGGAAGAGAGAACAAAAGGACTTGTAGGGAAAGTGGCTGGTATGTAATCACCTGAAACGCCGAGCTCGTCGACGACTGCTGCTCGGCCGCGTCGACGACGGTGACGACGACGAGCTGAGTAGCTCCTGGCAGCTGCTGATCGCGCCAAAGTCATGTGTGATGCACTGCTAAAACTTGTCGAGCCTCCAAGTTCTCTAAGCTTTTCACACCATGTCACACTTCGCGCACCCTATGCACTCGCGATTTCGCGAATGGCGGACGATAGGATAGGATAGGCGAGGCCAACGGCACCACACCAACTCTACCTACTGCTCCGAAGCAAAGCCAAGCAAAGCACTAAACCGAAGTCGCCGTCGAGAGTCGAGATGATGTTTCGCCTCGTGGCGTTACAGTCGCGTGCAAGTTCGAACGAGTTCGGGTTCGGGACATTCGGGTTTGGATGGAGGATGGAGTTTGATTACTCCGTTTCGAGACCCCAAATAGTCTAATGCGTCGAAGTCAAAACCTCCGAAGCTTGAAGAAACCCAATCCGCAGCAGTCCTCGATCCCTCGCTCGATCCAACGCGTCATTCCTCATGTGCGGACCACAAACTCACACGGATCTTACGGATGGTCCATGTCCAACCGACTCGCGTAACGATCACCCGTCACCCTCGCCGTCACCGCAAAGAGATCCCAACTCGTCACCACACTCCATTCCACGATTAGAAAAATCAACCAGGTTATTGGTTTGAAGAGAGCGGACGAAAGAAGCAATGATGACTATACCGGAACATCATAAAATGGCGAGTAAAATGGAATAGCCCAGGTATGTTGAAAAACAATTTCACTGAAACTTTGACGTATGCCATGCACGTTCGAGAGTCGACTTATAGATGCATTACAGAATCCAGAGTTCAATCAAAAGCGGTATCTCCTCCCCCTCCACTATCAACGGCCGAAAACGGTATAAGAACCAATTTGTATCATTATTAATGAAGGAACACTTTTTGCCAAATGAAGGAACACTGTTCCATGAGTTCCGCAAGAGTGTGAACTTCTACTTTTTAGTCAGTCAAACGAAAAATGGAATATGCGTCGTATGGATAATCGGTTTTGGAACCAAAACCAATTTTCAGAATGTTATTTCACGCAGTGGAAAAATTACAATCTGTAAAACTAAGGATGTACCTAATTAGAAACACCATAAACTTGCCGTTTCTTGATTGAGACAGGCGCGAAGACGGTTGCCCAATGAAAAAATATGCCAAAATGCTTCAAATTATAATAAAAATTGATATTCTTCCATTCCATTGTGGATTTTCTCAAAGTTGAACTCATAATCTATCATTCCTCATATTATACCTACCTTGAATTAGCCCGATACAATAATTATATCACGCTAATTGAAGAGTGACTTTTTGCACGATTCCAGCGTCAAATTGACCCGAAATCGACTGTTTGGTAACCGTTGTCTTTTTTGGGATCTTTTTCTCAAATATTCCAGTTCAGAATCACAATTGTACTCGACGTTTTCATTGTTCAAGTTATTAAACTTTACGATACAAATTTTCTCCAAGCATTTAAATCCTTCTCAGGTCCGCCATTTCAGGTATTTTCCAAGTGTTCCACCATTGGGACACAAATCACATGGTGTTTCTTCATTGGTGCTTTTACCTTGCGGCTTTTCGGGATCGTGATAGCCCTTTTGCTATTTCATAAGTGCAAAAGATTCTCTCTATTCAAAAAGGGGCTGCAATCTTGACACCGCATAATTCCACGGCTGCAATCACATAACGGATTAAAAACCATTTAGATTTTTGAAAGGTCGAGTTGGTTTCTGAATTCAAAAATTTTTTGGGGCATTTCATGTAAGAGTTGTCCAACTAAATACTGTTGAAGAAATTTCGCCGAACGGTCATCTTTGAATAATCCATATGCCTATATAATACCAATATGATTTTCTAAAAGTCCAAATGGCGTTAGTTGTTCCGTTTTGTTTGGAGTCTCCCAATCATTTACAGACTTGGCAAGAGAAAAACAGAGATCTGTTTTTTCCTGGGCGGGGTTTTCTTCTAGAAACATCGATTTTTGGTCGTGTAGGGTCGAAATAGTGTTATTTCGCATTTCAAGTGATACTTTTAGGCCCAAGCCCAATGCGAGCAAGGGACTAAATTATATATCGCAGGAAATCGAAATATATTGTCCGAGTATCTGAATATAATATTATTGTGATCTTCGGTATAAGTAAATGAAAGTCAACGGATAGCGCTCGATGGCCATAGTGTATGATAATAAATCACTCATTTGCGCCCAGACGATCACAAAATGCAGTTCCCTTACTCACAAGCGTTAAAAAGATTCCAGGGGAATGACCTTACTTGCACAACATATCTATGATATGAATCGATTACTTACCAAACTGATTGCTCTTGACGTTACTTTTTGTGACACAAATCGCAATATCTATTCGGAAAGAACACACTCCCAAAAAAAGAGATGTACACATACCTAATGGTAACAGTGTATTATTTCCGGCACATGCAAACCTCATATAGGATGCAAATTAAACCCGAGATTAAACCTTTATTGCTTTGAGTTGTTACATTAGGATCAAAATGAAGGAATGACTGCTTTGGATTGACCCGAATAATCGATCCGCGCGTTTGCGGGCTGGATATACCTAGGTGGCCTTTTGTCTTTTTTCAGAATCGTGCGGTTAATTTTGGTGCGCATCCAATAAGAATGATGCACAATATTCTTTTTACACGACGAACTTGGAACATTTTCTTAATATCGAGCTCTATCGCAGGAACAGAATCAAACCAAAATGGAATAAACGCCATTTAGTTATTAGAAAATCGTATTGGTTAGTTATATGAGTGATTCCGCTGGAAGTGGAATTCTCTGCGTCCGAGGCTCGCACAAGCTTTCGATTCTCGCAGTCAAAATGTTCTAAAGTGTATTTTATTATTATTGGTGTACAACTTTATAGTTGGTTTTCGTGTAATTTTTTATGCCTCAGTTTTTTAAATTGGATAATCAAGGTTCACAATTTCAATTCCATATCCCTGTCCAGAACACAATCTTTGCTATAAAAACAAGTATTATGCCTATGCAATGTCACTGACCCCGCGGTTTCTAATCATTTCCCTAAAGAATTGTAAAAATTTCGGAAATTGCAATACTTAATTTGTTTGAGGCCTATGCAGATGTCAATAATCAATACGCTGTTCAAATCAACTAAATTCCTCGATCTCGGAAGAACAACCTTTTATCATTTGACTATAACAACGAATCATTTCGAGAACAATCATCAATACACTGCAAACTTTCACAATATCCTCTCTTCGGGATAGCGTATACGTTGAGCGAATACGTACACATATTCGTCGAGCCTGTTCGTACTTTTATAAATAAATCGGAATTCTTTAGAGTGCTTTCATTTTGATTTTAATGATTAATTATGAACAAATGTTATCACTAATGCATTATTTTGAAGCCCGAAGAATAACCCTAATGTGGTCGATCTTGCCGTAAGTGTCAGATCTGGTGTCTGGGACCGGGATTCGTGGAAAATGAACAAATACACTCAGGGAGCATTTTTCTACTGTGTATTTTATCGGAAAGTATATGTTTCAATAGTTGAGACCGAGACTCATAATTTATCACCTCGTTGACTAATTGTAAGTGGGATACTACACCCAAAATGTTACTATCTTGGCAAGTGTAGACTATTTTATATCATCTTATGTGGGCACGCGTTTTTTTCACCAATCTATGCCTCGCATAGGTCGGTGGAAAACGCGTTTTCCACGTATAGGATGGTATACAAAACTTCAGATGTCCGTATCGTCGCACGTCAACTTCGAGGCATAAAACGTTTTGAAATGGGTCGTCATTTCAACCGAAGTCGAAAACATTTATGTCCATCTAGCATTCGTTTTTGGGTATCAGGCGGGTCAGGAATCAGCTCTGAGAATTCAAATTGAATAGGGTAACTACCGATCTTGAAAAACCTGGAAAATTTTGAATTATCAAGAATATGTTTCATCCCGGAAAACCTGCAAATATCAGAAAATTCTCGTCAAAAAACTGGAGCTCTCAACTCTTTGCTCAATAAAGCGTTAGGGATTGTGAAAAAAAGAGAACCGAATTTGAGGAGTGGTGTTCCTGGGCCGGATTCCCTTCTTCTCGTAACGTTTTCAATTATGCGTTAAAGTTTTCGGCTCGTCCAACACAGGTATGTAATCCGTAGGGCGATGCGTACGGCTGTGCTGAGCATACTTAGAACTAAATTCAAAACATTTGGAGAAAACGGTAGGTTCTGGTCCAGAAATTTCACTCCTGGCTATCTGAATTTGTAAAGAACAGCTTGGAGAACAGATCACATAAGTCAGAAAATTGATTCCTCACTTGATGGTTATAATTGATTTTTCATCGGTCGCTGAAAATCACGGCATTCGCGCCTTTTCAACTCACACAGGCTTATAATTAGAAAACAATGCGCTAGTGAAAAAAAATGACAGAAGACATCTTGGGTTCGAAATTGACAAAATTACCCGGTAACAAAATGATCCCAAACAAAAACGAGCAATTTCGTTTTAAAGAAATCTTGAGAAGATTCACGCCCACCGCAACATGCATGTGCATCACCAGTAGACTTCTCTTGCAGGGAATTCTGGGCTTGGCAAATGATGGTGACACTTCGGCCTGGTTCACGTCGAATCTCGTTCCCATTACTTTTTATCTGTTGGAGGTATATCTTTGTCCGCTGAATGTTGCTTTCTCAAAAAGGGATTATCTTCGATAGGCACACCGTGATTCAGTACTGGCTCAGGTGGCTTAGTGTCTCATTCTGATAGAGTGCAAATGAAATTTTATTTTGCATTGGATATGGTGTTCTCTTGGATGTCACCTTTCTCATTTCGGTCCCAAAAGAATCCTGGAAAAATGACTTCGACCACCCTAAATGACCGGGAATCAGGGAATTTTTTTACGGAACATCGATGGACACCTTGTTGAAACCACATCTTCATTTGTCATTTCTTTATTGCCTGACATTTTTCAGGGCAAAATTTGATGGTAATGACAATTTGCCTTATAAGACGGATCAGATGAAGGTAGCAAAATGAGGAGTACCATGGCTACAGAAACTTTCATACATGTATCCAAGAATCTGAATTTTTGCAACGTTATCGAATCACGACCACTGTTCATCGTCTCATAAATATAGTCAAATGCTGCAATTTGAAAACGTTTCGCGCATTTCAGGTTCCTCCTTATATATATAGTGTTCTCTAGTATTAGAAAAGATGAATCATCGGTGCTGTGAAATATAAATAGGAGCTTTGAATACCAAAAAGAGATACGTTTATTAGGTATCTGTTAATTTTTGGCATTTTTTCGTAACGGTTTGTATTTCATTCTTCAATTCTGCAAGCATCCAAACTCTCGTGTGGGGTGGAAAAATTTTTTCGATTCTCATAGACCAGGAATTCCTGAATGTCTCATTGGATCGAAATTGCGTTGAACTGCGACTAATGCGTTCTCCGAATACACCAGATTAAAATATCCAGATTAAATTCTCATTTAATGAAATTCACACTTTTATGCGAATTTAACATAACAATGAAAATTCGTGCGTAAAGAAATTTTGGGGCATGTTGGTCATACGGGCTTTCTCATCTTTATGATCTAGGAAACCGGTGAAATTTTTTTATCAAAACTTGGTAAAATTTTATCCTCAACAATAAAGTCTCCCATTAAAACATTAACGAATCAAGAGGGGATTCCCAACAATTGAATTTTCAAATCTTCATCTATTGCATCGCAAGAATCATGATTCTTCTCACGCAGCCACACAAATTAAAATTAGTTATAACTAATTGATAGTAACCAGTTGTATAACTCGTTTAGCACTCTTATCGAGTTCAGAAGAGACATGTGCCAAAAAAAGGGTAATAATTCCATGCATTTAATTTATTTGCTATACAAATTATATCCTTGATGCCGAAATTGGAAGAATTGGAAAGGCAGGAAATCAGAACGGATGAAGAAATATTGGAGTATGGCGTTAATAAAAAGTTCTAATATGCTTTCTTTCGGGGTTTGAACGAGATCAGTTGAAATTAGTAGGTAATACCGATTTTCTCGATCTCGTGAATTTTACTCGCAAAATTTCGTCAGTATTACATTTTTTTTCAACAACTTTTTTCGAATGAAAACCCCAACTTTTTTAGAAAAATCGATCCCAAACGAGGAGCCTCCTAGTGTAAAAATGATGTCACAAGACCAGCTGCATTAATCAAAGATATATTGCGTATATTTTGTAAGATACATTCGATTCTGACAAAAAAAATGTCCCATGTTTCATCACAATCTTATTCAACATTCGAATCAATAATATCCGCAAAAATTCGATAATATTGGTAGCATATCGAGCCTCCAATCAAGTTATCAGTGCTACTCTCCCAAGAGTAGTTGAATAAAGCAGCCATACAATTTCGTACCCTTCTTCGTTGCACTAAAGTTTGTGCAAATATCTCTACAAAAACTTACACTATTTCTCAATTTCATTAGATTCTGCAGTAACAAAGATTTCACGTCTGAGAGTTGGAACAACACTCTATCTCGGTTTCAGAGAAAATATCGATAGCGCTACCTCATTCTCAAGGAAATAAAAAGCCTCGTCCGATTTTTGGAAAAATATAAAACTGTTTCACGCTCGAGGAAATATAGACCTAATTCTCAGGAACGATCTGATGAAGTCATCGAGAGCTTCGAACAGTAGAACAATGAGAAAAGTAGAATCTTGAAAAATTAGAAAAACAGATCGTATCGCAAGAAGTTTGAGAAAGAAAGTTATGGCTAAACTACAGCCCTATTTTCAAAAGTGGGTAAAAAAGATAGATTGCGCTCAAATTTGGAATTGTTCGAATCACAAACTTCCTATACAAATAATTTCTAAGATGCATCTCTTCTCAGGATACAACCTTTAATTTCAAATTTCTCAAAATACAATCTCTTTTCAAATTTTTTGAGACGCGACTTTTTATTTTCAGAAATGCTTGATGTATGTTTGATTTTCATCAGTTCATTTTCTTGACCGGATTCTCGAATCCCTCTAAAACAGAAAAGAGCTTCACAATTCTTCAAACGAAAATGAGGTAGGGCTGCTTTTTTCTCAAGAATGGAAATAAAGCGCTTTCAAACTATCAAACATTGATTTAATTGAGCGAGTATCGGAAGCTATCGGAAGGAGCTATCTACTAAGTTCTAATAAGTTGATACACGGTGTTGAATGCAATTATTTTCGCTTGGCTTTCAATATGTGTAAAAATCAGGGAAGGATGGTTGATCGTTATTCCAAGTAGAACACGAGTATTTTTATATTTATATTTTGATTAGAAATGTGCTCTCTAAGAGACTGACTTGTAATATTATTAGAACCTGATTATAAAATATACATTTTCAAAGATACAAAATGATTGCGATACATCATTAACTTTGGACGCAATAGGGGCTCTAGATTGTTCTCATTGTGAATGTCCTTTTCGTTTATAGAATAAAAAAATATATTCAAGCACGTAAGGATCTAAGATAACCATCGGTGCAAGCTATCGTTCCGATACGGTTGAAGTTCGCATCGTTTTTGGTCAATGTCACGTTAGAATTTCGAAAAAATTGAAGGTTTTACAGAAATTAACGTACCGTTTTCAACTCGGACAGTAATGAAACATATACGCAAAATAGATCTTTTAAGCTCAAATCGAGTGACCTTAAACGTGACAAACTTTTACCGCATCTAGTCTCGCCAATCTGATTTTATAGAGTACTCTGAATAGTAAACTTGTCTAATTCTGCAAATTTTTGCTACGTCACTCATTTGATACCGGAAGTCTAAAGTGAAATTATCGTAATCATCAACATCATTTTTTTTTGCAAATCCTTCCGCTTTTCTCACATCTCTCGATAAATAGTAAGAGCAGAGGATCATTTTCAAAGCTGGATATGCAGACCACATAATTGTTCAAAGTTCACTTGAACAACAAGAGACGGCAATAATTGAAAACTTCAGATTCTGTAAATAGATAATTATCTCTTTCCATTGGAGACCCTTCTCAAGGACTTTTATCACATGTACTATTTCAGTCTTTACCACGTTTTTGACGCAGTAACGGATCATTTGATTCGATTCAACTAGTTTTTCAATAGATCTAGTCATAATAATCAAAATAAAAGATTTTGAGGGAGTATATAAAAAGTCATTCTCTACCCAAAATGCTCTAATTGCCATATTTTACCACTTGAGAACATTGAAAATAGCAGAGAAGCAATGAAATGGTATCCTAATATAAGAATTCATAGCAGAATTCCAAGTTGCAGGCGCAATAAAAAATCGGTAAAAAATCGATTAGGATTAAAATACCAAATAAATATTTCCAAAACAAAAAACCAATAGCACTCTCTCACAATATAAATAGAATGTATCATGATCTCTTTCATAAAACTTCCACACTATGTAAAAAAATTTCATCAAACCACTCTTACGTACAGAAGAGATTAAACTATCGTTTCGGAGAATCCCTCTCCATTTGATTTGAGGCAACTCTTTGTTAAGCATCCAAGTATCTTGAATATTCTAAGACAGTATAGCTATACTACGTCTGTGTCCTCCTATGCACACATTGTCTAAGCTAGACCATTTCTTAACACCGTTTCGTAAGACTTCAGTCATAATTTTGTCCTCATACACTCTAGACATTGCCTCCAGTTTCTGAGCTTTAGCTTTGCTCAGTGGTTCTCCAGGAAATGTCAGGTCATTTGCTTCAGCAAGCGTACGAAGATCGAAATAGTATTTGGCATAAACACTTGAAGGAACATTTATGTTGAATTGAAGCATTTCCAAAAACTGTCGCTCCAACTCATTCCTGTAAAATTTGAAGTCATTTCATTGTCCATTGTGAACTCAAGGACTTTTGGAAAGTATCCAAAAGTTTTGGTCATGCTCTTCTTACTCTACACATTTCAAGTACAGTATAAATTTTATGCTTACATATCTTCCACAGTTATATCCTTCAAAATCTGGCAGTAGTCAACATTCCACACTGCTTGGTCATCCCAAACCTGAAAAGTACTAACTCTATATAATTTGAAAAAAAAAAAAAACAATAGTGCTGAGTAGAGTAAATGATGACCAAGATACCTTGGAGGCCAACAAGATAGCCCCTAATACAATTCTCTTCCAATTTGCAGGTGTTATATCTATTTCAGCGTATGTGAGTAGGCGTTCTAGATAAACTAATGTTATAATGGCACATTCAGCTGTTAGCTGAGCAGCATTGAAAAGTGTCCTAACAAATTTATAGATTTGTTTGTGTTCTGGATCATGCCTGTCATAGTCATCAGACACCCCATCTCGCTGACGATAGTAGATTAAAGGTTCAAAAGTCTTACAAAGTAGCCTTGTAATAATGTAAAATTGTCAAAGTAACAACTCACAGTTAAAGGATGTAGTTTTTCATCAAAAATTTCAAGCTGTCGGTCAGACACTCTATTTTTGATATTATAATACACAGCCAATGCTACACACTTGACAGTATTTTTTAGATTTGGTTGAGAAACTGTACTGTCATCCAAGTATATCGTACTGCAACTGCTACTTTTCTTTAGAGGTCTCAGGTCTGCAATTTGGTATTGACTTTTCCGCCTTGTCAAACCATCTGCATAAATAACAGAGGTAGTATTATATATAAAATTCTCAGTAACAATGGTGACAGACTCATCTTCATCTTCACTTACTTTCAATTGACTGTTTTGATCTCTCTATGAAAATAGTGGCAGTGCAAGGGTGTAAAGATGGATCCGAGTCCCAATCTTCAGGCTCCCTCTCGCTAATATGCTGAAGATTATTTATACTAATTTCACCCTCTGGAAGATGCTCATCAAGGCCCCTCATGACCCCATCTCCTCCTAAGTCCTTTCTGCCAAGCTGAGGGCTGGAGTAGGAGCAACAACTATTTTTGTTTCCCATTGTTTGCAAATTCTAGTAAGGAAGCAGTAATGGAAAATTCTGCTCTGTGGCAATCCCTGAAATTTTTTATTATAAAACAGAGATTGATTTCTTTCAAGATACATGATAATCATTCAAATTGAAACAATGTTATATCTAATCTACTATAGTGATCTATGCTTTCTGCAATGATTGGGATAATCTGAATTTCATAATGTCACTCATGATCAAGATTTATTAGAAATAATAGTTGAAGATGATGATTACAACTGCTATCTAATTCTAAACATCAGTGGCCAACATGAAAAAGAGATTGTTGATGCTTGTGGTAGCGCTGCTATTACCAGGGCATTGTCAGAATGAAGTAAGCCAGTAGTCGAAAGCAATTATTGCACTAGGATGAGTTTATCAATTACGATAAGGTAAAATCTATTCTTTGATCTTGGTTCCCGCTCAACTATCATAACCACCACAACTACTAAGACTCATTCTGGCATAGAACTGAGAAAAGGTCTTAATCGTAGTTGATCAATCTATCCATGCTAACCATGCTAGCATAATCATAGTACAGTTTCAACTGGAAAAAGCTCATGACAGCATGATTCAGACGAAAGGCAAAAAGTCAGGACTGACCGTTCCTGGAGCATAGACAATCGGTGCGCCGGGATCAGCTGACGCAGTTGTGGAGGATGAGCAGACCTGGCGAGAGCTCGGAGACGATTTTCTCGTACTCGGTCATGTTGAGCCCTCAAGTCTTGAATGAATTAGCCAGTTTTTTGAGTCTAGCTTTCACGAGCAACCTAAAAACGCTGGAACATCCACACCCACGTCCGTTCGCGGCGTCGCCAGCATCTCGAAGACAGAATGGAATCAAACGAGATCGTTCTGCAGCTGCTTTACTCACGACGACCTCGGATCTTGCCTCAGCAGTCTCAGTTCCCGTGGAAGACGAAGCTTGTGCTCATTTGTGCTCTCCAAGGCGCGACAACGCCTCAAAACGCGGCGTTGCGTCCGGGCTAGCCGGCGACTGGCTCGTCCAGCCTTCAACTGTACAGTACACTCTCGCGAAAACCCGCGAAAAGTGAATCACTCTTGACCGACTGGGCTGATGGGCTCTCGTGCTGCTCGTGCATGCCGATATGTGGGTGGGAGTAAATGTATACTGATATATCTATAGATGTTGTCTGTGTCACCCCGGGTTCGTTACAGCAGCTTACAGCTTTCAGTTTTCAGCCCGGCATCGTGCAAGTTTTGAGCTTTCCGTTGATGCCGCCACCAGTCTGGATGGGGTTTGGAATGGCAAATGGCAACCGGCGTCTGCTCTCGTGGTTTGTGTTTTTCTGCTCCAAAACTTCGGGAGTCTTCAAATGGAGTGCCTCCAAAACTCCGACCCTTCAGTTTTCCAATTGTGCTTTCATTCCAACACTCGCTGTGCTTGTGCCATCCAGTAAATTCATGGATAATGCCTGCAAGTAAAGGTAATGATCAAGATGCAGATTAGTAAGCTCAAAACTCTGGAGGAGCTTTTTGTCAGCATTATCAAGTTGGGGGCGAATGTGGAGGGCTTCGCGTCTCAAAGAGCTGAGGCAGCTGAAGTTACGGGGAGTCCTTGTATTTTGTAGGTTATAGGTATTTGTTGGCGAATAAGGTCGCCGTCTTTGTTGATCAACAAACTCGTATTCGACATCTCATCAGATCAGGTGCAGAATATTAGCAAACGATCGCTTCCAAAGGCTAAAAGCTTACAGTCTTCATCTCCGCTTCGAATCCATGCAAAAGTTTCTGGTACTGGTGAGTGATTACATAGTTTTCGTGGGTATAATAACTTAGACTCGATCTAGGTTATGAAATCCATCAAACGGAATCCACCGGGGGAAATCAAGACACGAGAATAGCTTGAGCAGTCTTAGCGATCCTGATGGGCAATTAATTGCAAAACTGATATCAGCATCTACTTTTCCATGACGCGAATCTCAGTAAACATTGTTGTTTGATGAAAGCACACCCGGCACACCCGCACGAACCTATCAGTTGCTATCAGTGCTATCAGTTTGATCTTCCACAGAAAAAAATGAAGCGGTAAATAACCAAACTGAATGGGTGGGGGTCCTCTGCTTAATTTGCTATGTAGAAAGACCAAAAAAAAACAAAGATAAGGTCGAGAGATGATCATGGCAGGGGATAGCAGACAATAATGTATATATAGCAGACGAATATGGACTTTCATTTCATCAGAACTGCATCGTGGCGGTCGAATATGAATATGCTCAAAAGAGAAGGGGAACAGAATGTTGTCGACCGCCACCGGTACAAAGCCAGCAGCTGTCGTGGACCTCCAGTATCCTGTTGACTCTCATCATATCGAACTGCTGACACTTATTCTTCCTTATAATTTTACGCAAAAGACGTGGAAAATTAGTCTTGGAATCTCAAGCTTGCCCTTAAGCTTTGGATGCGTCAACAGAACGTCAAACCCGTAACCATTTGCGTAAGTCTATTCTGTCAACTGATAGTGAATTTATCGTCGCAACAATATTTAATACGTGAATTTAATCTATTTTTCCTTCTTTTCTCCGTTTCCAGCTCCATATTTTGCTAACTTGAACCAGCTAAATCTAAATCTGTATGGTTTGACAACAACAGCTATTCCATCAGAAATCGGGCATATCGTGGTCCTCATCACGCACGCAAACGTGTGTGCGTTCGATCACAAAGCATCCAGCACTTTCACTTCCTCATCCAAGCAAACGCGCCTCGAGCTCTGTCAAGAACATCATGTCGTTTTCAGAACTGAATTCTCTATTGATGAAATATGGACAGGAGCATCTATTGGAATTTTGGAATGAAATTTCAACAGAAGAGAGAGAACTTTTGGCTCAAGATGTTGCAAGTATAAACCTTCCTCAAGTTATGTCTTATTTTGATAGAGCAACTAAGTGTGACAATGATAAAAAACTACTCGATGAAAAACTCAAACCAATACCTAATGATGTATTCGAATCTGTTTCAAGTTGTATACCTGAAAAAATTACCATGTATGAAGATACTGGCTTGAAAGAAATAGCCTATGGTAGGGTTGCTGTAGTGTCCCTAGCAGGTGGTCAAGGAACACGCCTTGGTGTTGATTTTCCTAAAGGAATGTTTGATATAGGTTTACCATCAAAACGATCATTATTCCATATACAGGCTTTGAGAATAAGACGATTGCAAAATTTAGCTAAAGTCAAGTATGAGGAGAGCAGGGGAATAACTTGGTACATAATGACTAGCGATGCAACTCATGATGCTACCCTAGTATATTTTGAGAAAAATGGGTACTTCAATTTGGATAAGAGCAGAATTATAATGTTCAAACAGAGCACTCTCCCATGCCTGACTTTTGATGGCAAGATAATCTTAGATGAAAAGCACAAAATATCCAGAGCTCCTGATGGAAATGGTGGTTTTTATATAGCGCTAAAAAAGGAAGGCATTCTTGATGATATGAAAAAGAATAAAATCAATAGTGTTCATGTATTTTCTGTTGATAATGCATTGGTCAGAGTAGCAGATCCTGTATTTCTAGGATTTTGTATCTCTCGGTCAGCAGATTGTGGTGTAAAAGTTTTGAAGAAGCGCTCACATGATGAGTGTGTGGGGGTTGTTTGTCAGGTCGATGGACTTTATTCAGTTGTGGAATATAGCGAAATTTCACCTGCGACCGCAAAACTACAAGATTCTAAAGGTCAGCTCCTATACAATGCTGGCAATATTTGCAACCATTATTTTACTCGTGCATTTTTGGAGAACGTCTCCGAAAAATACGGAGAGTGTCTGGATCTACATATTGCAAAGAAGAAAATTCCATTTATTGATACAGATGGAAAAAGATGCAAGCCGAGTACCCCCAATGGAATTAAAATGGAAAAGTTTATCTTTGATTCCTTCAAGTACTCTCAAAATTTTGCTGTGTGGGAAGTCATAAGAGAGGAAGAATTCTGTGCTCTAAAAAATCCCGATTCAGCGGGTGTTGATTGTCCCAGTGACGCGAGAAAATATGTGTTGGAACTACACAAAAAGTGGCTCTTGAGTGCTGGTGCTGCTCTTGTAGAAGGTGATGTTGAAGTTTGTCCATTATTGTCTTACAGAGGTGAAGATTTGACTCAAAGAGTCAAGAATCAGTCTCTGAGAGGCCCGTTATGTTTAATTTGACCGTTAATGGCTGAATCTAAATTGTAAATAATAATTCGTGTAGCAATAGAAATCATTGCAATTTGTCTGTTGTTGTGTTACAAAAGTCAAAATTTGGCTCAAAAAAGGAACAATAATTGGGTAGAATTAATGAGTCCCTCATGGGCTCAACATGTTCGATAAATCGTTCATGATTGAGCCTAAATTGTAAATAATGATGAGTATAATAACTTTGTATCACTTTTTATATAATATGAATGGTTCGTTTACATTCCAGAATACTCGTGATTGAGGGTGAAAAACGAATCTAACAGGCAGTGTTTATGAATAGATGGGGTTGGGAGTGTATTCAATTATAATGGTATTGATATTGAATATTTGGAGCTAAGCATTGTGAAAGTTTCGAGCTTGTCCATACTATACTTCCGGTGGAATCATGGTGTGGGCGTTAGAATCGCTCTTCCCCTCCTACAAGAACCGGTTCTCTTCTGCATGTTTTAGTCATCAAGTTATCCGACAATGCAAAGTATCTACGTTCCATGGAATTCTTTTCCTTTGTGATAAATGTGGAGAATACTCTTCATTGCTCATATTTTTGGATTCTAATCGAAATTCCACCGGTACATTTTACGGTAGAGAGCTCTCGAGAAAGCTCAATAATCGATTATTAATCATAGATTTATTGCGTTCCGACGATCTCGTTAAGAGCATCTATATACTCATTTCTTCTGAGTCAGTTGAGTGCAATAGATACAGAGAGGACCCCATTAGCATATTAAAATAGTTATTGGTCTTTCCCAATCTGAGAGAGAAAGAGAAGTCAGATTTGTAGTGAATTATGCACTGATGCGAGGTTCGACTGGTTTGGAGCGCGTGAATGAATTACCTCCGAGTTTAACGAGGGAGAAATATCCTCCGTGCCCCATAACAGCCTGACAAGCGAGGTGTATTTACTATTTTTTGGTATCAGTGCGGCTAAGCGCCAATTTTACTCTCCGAGCCGGGAGGAAAAATGGCGCTTTGGTCGCACTATACCAAAAAAAAAATTTCGGCACATAATCTCGATTTTGAGAATATGGTCGCCATTATTTTTTTGGTAGAATATCCACTGATCACGCTTGATACGAACCGTGAAAAATTAAATTGTACATTTAACTACAGGCTAGCCTGAGACGATTTCCAGAGACCGTGATAGATTCTGAATTTGTTGACATATTTGTGCAATATTTGTCGTTGATGCTGTCGCGAATTGGCTGTTACTTTCGTTTTTTTTTTCGAGAGGATTATAAAAGTTATAAATTATTTAGTTTGGAATGATCAGCAATAAAGGCAATGTATCTCCTTTTGATTCGTCAAGTGCTGTAAATCTTGACTACGTTGACCACCTTGAAATTATTGATATAGTTTTATTTTAATTTCAACCTTGAATTCGGTTAGTACGTAGTATTTTGCAAGGGCTCATTTTGAAAATAATATGTGAGATTTCTTAACTAGTAAAATCATACACGGTTACATTAGTTCCAGCTGCCGATACATGGTTACTACTGCGAGCACTACTGTCATTAAATCATGCGCGAGAATTGCTAATCATTTTCTTCGAAACTTGTGCATTGTATTGTTATGATATTTCATTTCGTTTTTGAAAATTAACACAAAAATACTTCAAAGCAACACTGGAAGAGTACTCGTGAGCCGGTCAGAATAAGTGGCCTCGAGGACATTTCAAATTCTAGCGCTTAATGACATCCCGTTTGAAGTGATCAGATACGATCAGAAAGCTAAGTATTGCATTGGTTTTGTCGATGTCGAAGTAGTGAACTTGATTAAAGCACAAATTGTATTCAATCTCGGATTGAATACGTTTGAATTTACAATTAATCGTTAATTTTTGTGTAAAATTATTGCTTGCAAGACTAAATTTAACTGCGAAACGTCAAGCAGCTTGTGCTTTCATATGATCATACTCAGAATCTCTCCATTAATTTGATTTTCTGAAAGAAATGAAGAAGAACCTGCATAGCCCTCATGCGAGAATAAGGTTTCTTTCGTAGATTAATTTATTCATTTATTGATACCTTGTTAATGTCAAACGCAGACTTCTCAACTTTCTGAAAATTGACAGCTGCCTCATTCGTTTGATTTTTTTTACACTCGCCCCCAGACCCACTCTTGCTCACTGGAAGACTTCCTACTATCCTGAGAAAAGGACACAATCCAAACACAAATTTACGTTATTGACATCCGTCTCTCACTTTTAAATGTGATTCAGGGTATAGTCAACCAGCTTCCAGATCCCTTACAGGATTCATCAAATATACAAATCACACCGGAATATGTATATTATGAAAATTTATAGCATTTTTTAGAAGAAAGCCCTGGAGATTATAAAATATATTCCGAGAGTATCACATTCCTCGAATCCCATCGAGAATATGTATGTACATAATATTGACTAATAAAGTTGACATATTCTTTATAATCACGGAGGATTCGTTGATTTATTTCGTTGATCTGTGACTTTAGGAAAAATTTACAGACAATAAAATAGAATAGGTACTCCCAGATAGACTTCGAAGTTCATAAAAGGCAAAGAACTGGGGTGGCTCTCTAATCGCCTTGCAAATGAAAGTAACTGCGTGCTCGGAGACTTATGAAATGTGATCAATGTCCCTTAGTTTGACGCAGTACTGGTTCGAGGTATAACTACCCGCTATCACGATTCCAAACTCAATTCGGTCTGATGGCAACCAACAACTGATGCAAGAGACCCATCTTCTGAAATTGACAGGCTGATACTAACACAGTAAGACTAATAAAATTCGATAACTAAAAATACCCGTGAAAGCGATTAGCTGTAAGTATCATTCGTATCTTTCGAAGTCGATCTTATATTAGGCTTATCTTATATGCACCACATTGGAGTCACAGTAAAGGTCAATCACATCGATCTTGAGATCACTATTGAGACAGATTCCACTCGGCCCGGCTAGGCCATCAAAAAAGTAGTCGCATTAACTCGATTCAGCGCTTCCTCCTGCAGTCTCTATCATATCCATATCGTCCCCAAGCCTTCGTCCCCGTAAAAAAAAGTTATGAGTAGATCAATTCAGTTTTCCAAGTCGCCAACTCCCATGCCGCGTTTGCATGACTTGTATATTTTCTATAAGAGCATTTCAACTTGTCCAGCCTCCAACTTGTCCGCACCCTTACAAATTGTTAATCTCAACAACACGAGATGTTATTATTTGACAAAATCATTGATATTGGTCCAGGCGACATGAGTATTGATCATATACTCCTTTTATTAAAACTAGAAAATTTACAGCCACAGACAAAGAGGTGTACCCAACTTTCTCACCCCTAAAAATCGTTCCTTTCATCACGGAATACCTAACAAAATCTTTGGAAATGGTCTGCTCAAGGCAAATACCGATGACTATCGCCTGTTTTTTCGCAAATAAATCGAAAAACTACTCGCAGCGCTTCAGAATGTAGGTTTTTGAATGAAGAAGGGATAGCGGATCGCAGTCTCATTCGACTCTTTTTCATAAATTGCTTGAAGACGAGACAGACCAAGAGAATGGCTATGGGTTCAATTATTTTTGTCAGATCTTCCAAAAAATAACGAGTAACAACATGGTAAATTACAAAAACCACTAGAATTCTCCTGGTTAACAAACGTAGAAGTCACTATGAATCGATCTAATTAAACCACCTCGTTTTCTTATGATCAAGGATAACCAACATGAAAATAATGTGAAGCAAGGCTTCTAAGTTTGCATTTCCGGGGTCGCAGGGATGGACAAGCAAGCCGCACTCCCCTCGTGTAAATTATTCTGAATTCTGGATTGATTTTTCGAACGAACCAGGACATTCCCCTCCAATACAGCGACCTATGTTAGCTCGCGTGTTTAGAGGAACACTCGATTAAATATGTAAGAGCAATTGGTTCCAAATACCTCACATATGTTTCTGTATAATTTTTCTACAGATTCGCGAAAATCCGGTCTCACCGAATCATGCATACCGCGCCATCATATTAATGCAACTTCTTGAGAGAGAATAGTTGCGTAGTCGTATCATATGAGAATTTAATTACTATCGAACTCTATGACTAGATCATTCATCATCAAAATCATAACGAATATTCTGAATGATGTCTCATTTGGCCGATGAAAATTGTCACTCAATACCAAATCCTTATCTCGATCGAAAAATCCTTCAAATATATAAATTAAAAAGATTGGAATAATCATTTGTTGCACTTGACTACATTAAATTCAAAACTATGCTACTGTTTCAAAATTTTAAATACGCTCGAACATTGATTTTTTATTATTTCCATTACTTGATATTCTAGAATAGATTCTATCTTTGGGAATTTGACCTGTGCCCATTTTGAAGGCCAGAATTTCTGCTACATCAGCTTGGCAAGTGTTACTTTTGATAATTTTTGAGCAAATGATTGGCCGCTCTCAGCTGTGATGAAGATTGAAGCATCGCTAAAACACTGATGAGAAATGAAAGTCGAAGTTGGAAGCTTCAAAATCAATTTTGATGGACACTCCAAGTTATTTGTGGTCCAAGATATGACTGTTTTTCTAAGGTAAGGTTTCTTTAAAAATGGTCACTGTTGTTCCAGAATGACGTCAAAGCGTTCGCGTTTTGCACAGTTTCATTCTTTCTTCTGGTATTCGTCATCTGATTTCTGATAAAAACAAGATTCTAATATTATACTCCCCTAAACATACATGTTATCGTCATTCACGAACGATGGCGATCTGACTCGAAAAACATCTTTCCTCGGAAAAACCAGTCGTTTAATACTCCAGAATTATAGGTATTTCCATATGCGCTCCAAAGTCCGACCTTCACGAATGATTTGTATATGTTTGAAATTCTTGCAGAGCGGTCTAGTTGACTGATGCAATTTGCATGGAGATGCGAAGAATATAATAATGGCGTATTTCAAAGCTTCTACTCGACAAGATCCAAGAACTTCCCAATACGAGACAGGTTTTTATGGTCCACCCAAAAAAATGAATTGAAAATTCTCTTCATAAATGAAGATTATTGTAAATATTGGAACGACAGCTGTTATCTCTAATTACGAAAAAAGAACTTGAATCAGACATCCGAAAAAGTAATGTAATCCAAAATTGGGATCTCGACCCTCATAACTTTAGAGCTTCGATCATTTTTGAATTCTCGACACGGGAAATTGACCTTGAAATCCTTCATCATCATATATTTCTGATACTTTAAAACCTATTCTCATACAGTTAAATGATGTTTCCAATAAATTTGGAGTTTATAAACATTTTGCCACACGACATTTTCCACCGTACCTGAACATGTTGCATGCTTTACGCGCAATACTCGAGATTCTCATCGTGGCCCACTCTAAAGTCTAAATAAACCACGTTTTAAATCTTTTTTACACATATACTCCC
>JAPYYZ010000110.1:0-30024 GCA_030522705.1 Eretmocerus eremicus | reverse complement strand
CCCAAACAATCTCAGAAAATTCATATGGATAGAACTGACTTAGCTGTATCCAGTGACAATGTTTAATTCTTTCCTTCATCATTGTATATTTGAATACAATCGTTGAGCAACAGGACAGACGAGGAAGCTTGAACCGCAGAGATGAAGGATAATGACTAGGGAAGTGAACTTTTTTGATTATCTGATCTTTGAATGGCCATAATTCCGGCTCTACTTGATCAAATCGATTCCTATGAGAGGTCATTTTCAAGGAAATTGCATTGGCTATCACTATTCTACAGATTCCAAGTCCTCAAATCACGCGCATGCGCAGTAAATGGCTAAAAACTTCGCAAAATCGTAAAAAATTCAGTTTTCCTCGTTTTTGACTGGATTGCCGCACCTCAAAAATTACAAAAAAATCATTTTTCAGTAGATTTTGAAATTTGAAAATTGCTCCCATTATTCAAATTTGGAGCCAAAAATTCTGAAAGAATTTCATTAGACGCGTCTTGAGAAGACAAAATTTTCCTTTTTAGAACGTCCGAATCGGCTTATTTGACTCGGAGTTATGATTTTTTTAAGGAAAAAGTCGTTATTGGGGGTAGTTTCAACCCCCCTCAACCTCAAGGGCTGAAAATTCTTGGAAAACATCCCCTCAGCTTACCCTATCGAATGGTACTTTTTTCATCCAGATCGGCTCGTGGGCAATTTTTACCATCTTACCCGGCTATACCCTTTCATCTTTTCTTCTTGCAAATCTTGCAAAGTAACCAAAATATTCATCCTGTGGCTGGAGAAGAATTTCCTACCATGGACGCCATAATATTATGTGGTGCTGTGTTTGGCTCACAAGCGAAAAATAGGGTGGCCAAAGTATCCCCGGGAATAGGGGCTGCTTTGGTCCACTTTCGTTCCTCTACTTCTCTATTCGAACCAAATTACTTCATCAGAAACATTGCTATTAAAATTGAAAGAACTCAGAAAGGCTTGAAAATCAGGGTATGTCACAATTCAACATCGTAGAGACTGAGTCATTCCAAATTTTGCGGAAGACTTCAAGAACACCAATCATAGGCAAAAATTTGAGCAGAAGAATTGAAGGAAAGAGCATCTTTCCTCTTAAAATTGCCATAAATTGGATATCAAGCATCCAAAGACGTTGCGCTTAGCTCTTTTAAAAAGTTTATGTCGTGGTCTTTTTACTAATAAAATAGGAATTGACATATTCAAAACTAATTTTGAATTACAGAGAATCTCCATATTGCCGATGAGAAATCTGATAGATATCTTGATTCATATAATTTATAGAGGATAAACGTCGATTCTGTTAAAACTGCACGATGGACTGTCCCGGGTCGGTAATCATGGAAAATAAAGAAATATTCCCACTCTACTATTTTTCCATGGTGTATTCTATCCAATAGTAGATGGCACTTGAAATGATGGTTTTTAAACGGATAATCCGTCTCCCGTGTTGGACCCAGGCAGTTATGAATACCCAAAAAGTCAGTATCGTGGCATGTTCCGAGCGCGGTTCTCGCAGTACGTGCCATTCACATGAAACGTTACCCAATCGATCTCTGCGATGTGAAATACTGTCATTCGATTATGATAGGGTACATCTATCACAAAAACAGATATCTAAAAAATTTTCTGGGCGTGTTATACTCGAGATTTTGTCACACGGATTTTGCTAAATTCACGAGGTATTCACTGAATCACTGCTCAAACATTTCTTGAGAACCATTCTACATCGGTTCGATTATTATGCAAAAAGGTTCGAGTTTGGAAATCAACTTCTACTCTAGCCGTAGATTGCGCGTGTGATAACAGATATGACAAAGAGCCACCATTTTTTCACTGCAAAACAAAACCAGCCACTAACGTGTCTGAGTAATAATCGAGCCCAACTTCACATACGTATCGCGTGAAAATTTTTTTCAAAGCATCTTACCATGAAAAAGTATCCCCTATTCAGAAAACTCGATCGGTCATCACTAAAAATTATTATGATTCACTCTAAATCTCTTCGACGTTCTTCTCACGTCGAAGCTCCGACGTAATCGCTCTTGAAGTCGTAGCAGCCAGTATCGTGGCAAAATTTCGCGTAGTTTTAGATTTCTCTCAGACTGGGTAGCATCCATCGTTATAAAATCGATGAAAATATCGTTCAAATGACTAGAATTACTTCTAGAAACAGGTTCTTAAAGTATCCGAGGGCTCTTGTCGAAAATGAATTTTGCCGATTTCTCTTCCTTCGCAGTTATTGAGTTCAAAATTGTGCAGCCTTAACGAAATTGACCATATGTCAAAAGCTTTCAAGAGCCATTAGGACGCTTTGGGGGATTCGTTGGAGATTTATTGGGAAGCTCGTAAAGAAGCTTTTCAGGAGCTAGTTGGGAGCTTCCGCGGACCTAAACGATTATTCCCTATAGTAATGCAGCCGATTTGGAAACTCGACGGTTTCCCTACATAGAACTACCCGGCAACTCTCATGGATGCCCTATGAAAGGTTCACTCTAAATTTCTTTCCAAGTAGAGGAATTCTACTCCATCTCAAAATTCCCTCCAAGTCGAGATTTGTTGACTTTCGACGGTAGAGGGGAAAAAGGTTCCAGCATGGAGGTAAAGAAATACCTCCAACTTGGAGGAATATTCATCTTCGGATATCAAAATCCGAAAATAATCTCGATAAGTGGTACATTCACGTCAAATCTAAACGTACCGTCAACTGGCACAACTTTGTTACGGCACGGGAAAGAGATTTGCAGAGCGCGCAGCACATCGCGAGTCTAATGATCGCATATCTCTAAAACCAATTTTCGTCGTTTAATACATGCCTCAACAATGTTTTTTGCCTCCAGGTACATACATCTCCAGTATCTTCCCGATTCTTTATACCCGATTTCTCCGGAAAACTGATTTTTTTAAGCGAAAAATGTTTACTCCAAGAAATTGACCTAATATGAAAACTCCTTGGAGGGAAATTTTCCTCCAAGGAATTTATATACATATATATATTGATCCTGAGGCACTTGGGGCACTAACATTGCTGCCCGGATTTGACATGAGTAAATTAATCAAACGAGCGTCAACGAAGTTTTTACACCACAGTAATAAGGAGATTGCCTTATTATTTCTGATTCTCCGGGTAAGTATTGATGCAATTCTTTCCAGAGGAGCCGTACGGGGCCGTAAACCGGGGTGTAAATGGCCACTTTTCGGGAAAAAGATTGTAAATGGCATAGTTACGAAGATTTACCTGGGCTCATTGTAAAGCTTAGAATCTCTAATTTTAGATTGAATGAGCTAAATCATCGTGAAGCTAGTTTTACCCATTCGTCTTTTTTATTTCGAAGAAGTGATAAACTTCGAGAAAAATTCATACCTCACAAACTTTTACTCACATGACCTACTATACCGACTGCCATCACCCCCTAATGATTTTTCATGAGTTGGGAATGATGTTCCGTACATAATGGACCGTTTTCTATTAGAATAGCCATTTGAATGAAAATTTGTCAAATCTAGGCTTATCCGGGGTGACACCCCGGCTGTGATTCCTGGACTCGTCCGGGGTGACTTCGGCCACCCTGACTACTTAGTCGGATTGTTTTTTATTAGTTGGTAATGACGCCTTTAGCATCTTTGAGTATTGCCGATCGAAATCAGCGCAACGGTAATGTGGAACAGCCATTTGAGCAAAAAATTATCAAGTATAGACTTGTCCGGGGTGACTTCGGTCACCCCGACTGCCTGGCCGAACTTGCTTTTCCCAGTTTTACCACTTGAAATTTTTATTTTTCTTCAATATTCGCATAGTTTTATGCAAGAAGTAATTTCTGAGACTTTCAATCAGACGTCTCAAGTCTGACCTGATGAGCTCGATACAATCAAATAAGCGACGAAAGTCACTTATGGATCAGCAAAGTTTAGCTGCTTACCCATTAAGGACGGCAAGGACATTTTTCCCCTCTTTTTTCAACGGTATAACCAACTATGGAATCACCCCTGAAAAAAATCGGGAAAACCATTTCCGACGTAAAATGATCTGTTCTTTTGATTGGCGTGGTCAAAAATTTCGAGAAACACATACTAAAAAAGTCATTATTGTTTATTTAACAAAAAACACGAAACTTCGGGGAACAAAAAATGTTTGCCTAATTCTTTCGCATTAAAGATGCAGGCCGATTGGCCCAACCGGCTCATATCTTACGTCCACGGACCCTAGACTTTAAAACTCTCCATGGGGTTTTTTTGGAATCAGAAATAGCTGTATTTAATATAGCGGCTTGAAACCGAAAATTTCTGATTATTTTGGTATTTCCGGATGAAAATTTTGTTCATCATCAATGTTCTTGAAATTGAGTATATAAAGGTTTTTTGGGTCGCTGATCACGAATCTGATATTGGATTCTCAAAATTCAAGATGGGGTATCCAATATGGCGGCCGAAAAATTTCAAAATCATCCAAATTGCATAAAAATGGGGTTAGAAGGATTTTTCGGTCCGCTGATCAGGAATCTGATATTAATTTTCCGGAACTCAAGATGGCGAATCCAATATAGCGGTCAAGAAATTTTCGGAAATTTTGAAAACTTTTGGTCGTTATATTGGATCCGCCATCTTAAAGTTCGGAAGAAAAATATCAGCTTCATAATCAGCGACCCGAAAACCCCCTACAACCCAACTTTTTATGCAATTTGTATGATTTTGAAATTTTTCATGTAATAGAAATTTTGACCCCAATATCCGTCATTTTAGTCAATGATTTTGATACTGCAACGCAGAATTCAAATTGGGAAAATCCACAGCTTCAGTTTGACTCATGATACGTTATCCGAAATGCAACACTCGACGAGTTCTGAGCTCCCTAACTAACTCGACAGATTTAGCTGGTTCTGTAATTGACCCTGGATCGGGAAATTTAATTGTGAAATCTATCAAAACAGTACAATTATAGTTCTACGGTTCTACCGGTTACGATCACTGCTTTATGATCACAGATTTAGCTGGTTCTGTAATCGACCCTGGATCGGAAAATTTAATTGTGAAATCTATCAAAACAGTACAATTATAGTTCTACGGTTCTACCGGTTACGATCAATTTATGATCACGCAAAACTTCACACACGTCGACTGGTGTATCATCGAATAGTCCCAAGAAACGCCTGAAAGTTGACATCCCTGCCGCGCTCGGCGTTTGAAAATAGCGCGCTCCAGAGGTCCAGAAGGTGACGCGCAGCAGATGCCGCGCAGCGAGACCGGAGCAGATCATGCGCGCCCGGCACGGGTGTTTTTTCTGCTCGATAGGCTGTCCGCGAGTCTGCTCAGATCTCCGTCCTTCGCCCGAGTAAAACGAGAAGATTGCACTTTGCACCAGATCCCCCCCCTAGCCAGAAAGAGACACAGAGTGCAGAGCTGCACCAGCGAGCCAATATCTCCAGTGCGCTGGCGCTCGGTTGGGTAACCTTGGCCAGGCCACCCTCGGAGTTCTCAAGAATACAGTTACTGACAGTCGCATCCACACAGCGCCCGCGCTGCGGGTGAGCAGACTGCCTATCCCTCGTGTTTACGTAAAGCCTCTTCGCCGAGGACCACCCCGGCCATGAGGTCCATCTGAGAATCCGCGAGTCGTCCACTGGAACGACCGGAGTGTGTTGCACGTGCCGAGCAGACGCGCGCGATGGCCTTGGTGCAGGGCATGCCTCGGGCCTGGAGCAGCCCCGTCGACCTGCGGCGTCGTCTCCAGAGGCAGTGGTGAGCAGTCCGCGTCGAGCGAGACTCCAACTCGGGAGAGATGGTCGCGACGGGCTCGGCGCGGAGCTTGAGCGCCCGCAGGAACGTGAGGATCCTGCTCGTGGGAGACCGCGGCGTCGGCAAGACCTCGCTCATACTCTCGCTCGTGAGCGACGAGTACGCCGAGGACGTGCCCAGCCGCGCCGAGGAGATCACCATACCAGCCGACGTCACCCCCGAGCAGGTGCCCACCCGCATCGTCGACTACTCTGGTGAGCCCCCAATTGTATCCTGCTCATTCTCCAATGACAACCAGCTCATGCCCGTGTGACTGTTCTGCCTGCAGCCGAGGAGCAAACAGAGGACCAGCTCTGCGATGAGATACTCAAGGCGCACGTCATCTGCGTTGTGTACTCGGTGCAGGACAGGGAGACCCTGGACAACGCCAGGACGTACTGGCTGCCTCTGATCAGGAAGAGCGCAGCTACTAACCGCTGTCCTGTGGTGCTTGTTGGCAACAAGATCGACCTCATAGACTACTCAACAATAGAGGATGTCTATCCCATCATGAAGGAATTCTGCGAAATCGAGAGCTGCATAGAGGTAAGCTGAGCTGCACCCCTTACATCCCAACAGTCAATCATTTTCAATTGGGAGCAGATTGAGGAAATTTGCTGGCTGTATCACTAGATCTGATGAATAAACACAATGTTTTCAAAGCTTGATATAATGTTGAGCACCAGATGCTCATTTGGAATTTGTAACAACACACGTTTTTGAAAAAATTGTTGAGAATGCTGATCGTAATAATGTAATGTGGAATTGTTGTATGATCCACTATTATCAGAGAAATTTTGTAATGAATGATTCTGAATAGATTTAGCCACCATATATTTATTAACACTTCCATAATTTATTTGATTAAGCCTCTTCACACCTTTCTCCTTTTAGTGCTCTGCCAAGACATTGCAGAACATCTCAGAAATGTTTTACTACGCACAGAAAGCTGTATTGCATCCAACAACTCCATTGTATAATTATGACACTCAGGAGGTGAGCTAATTATCACTTATTTGCTTGCACATGTTAAACTTTCACCATTAACCAATGCCTAATTTTAACCCATAGCTGACTGATGAGTGTAAAACGGCATTGCAGAGGATATTCAAGGTATTTTTTGCTGAATCCATTAGATGATCAATGCTCATGTATCTGTGTAATCTATTGTTTTTAAATTTTTCTCAGATCTGTGATGTCGATAATGATGGGCTTTTAAATGATGCTGAGCTCAATGCATTTCAACAATGGTGCTTCAATACTCCTCTGCAACCACAAGTGCTAGAAGATGTTAAAGCTGTGCTTTCTAAAAATATTGAAGATGGAGTCTGTAATGGCTATGTTACCATGAAAGGGTTCATGTTTCTACAATGCCTCTTCATCCAGAGAGGCCGAAATGAGACTACATGGGCTGTATTGAGAAAGTTTGGCTATGACAATGATCTTCAGATGGCTAAGGACTACATAAATCCTCCGTAATTATACAAAATTAATTCGTCTATGTTAGAAATACAACTCCAAATCATATTTCAAATCTCATATACTCCTCAGTCTCAAGATACCCTCTGGTTGTACCACAGAATTATCACACAAGGGTCAAGAATTCCTATCACAGCTTTTCATGCTGCATGATCGTGATAGAGATGGTGCTCTCTCCCCACCAGAACTGAGTTCACTTTTCTCAAAGTGCCCCACTCCTCCATGGGGTGATGAATACAAATATATGGTTGCTACCAATGAAAAAGTAAATGGATGCATGATCAGTAAATGTCTCTTGAATTTCCGATTCTCACGCTGATTATATTTTTTAATTGTTCTAGGGATGGATCACTTATCAAGGATACATGTGTCAGTGGACCTTGATGACATACATGAACGTGAAGAAAACGTTGGAGTATATGGCTTACTTAGGATATAATTTGTACAATAATGAGAGCGCTACATCAGCAGTTACTGTAACAAGAGAGAAAAAACTTGATCTTGCTAAGAAACAATCTAGTCGTAATGTTTATTGCTGTCATGTGATTGGACCAAGAAGTGCCGGAAAGACAACATTATGTAGAACTTTTGTTGATCCTAAACTTGAGGTATTTTGATCTTACAATTCATATCAAATCATTCCATTTGTTGATTGTGAGTAACAATTAATTTGATCGTTCCTTTCAAGAAATTGAACAATGATACTGTTCCAAGTAATTCACACGTTACGGTGAACACAGTTCATGTTTATGGTCAAGAAAAAACTATAATTTTGAGAGATATTAATATCTTGAATGTACAAGATGCTCTCACTCCAGCACAGATTCAGTGTGATGCTGCTGCTTTGGTTTATGACACCAGTAATCCAAAATCTTTTGAATACATTGCTCGGATTTACATCGTGAGTTTTTACTGAGTTCTTCTCAATATAATTCATACCAAAAAGACATTAAATTAAGTCATGATTTATGAATACTCAACAACTGCTTACAGAAATATTTTGCGGAAAGCAAGATTCCAGTGTTGATGATAGCAAATAAGAGCGATCTCGCAGAAGCGAAACAGGAATATCTGTTACAACCTTCCAGTTTCTGCAGCAAGTACAAACTGATGCCACCCCAGCCTTACAGTATTTCACGGACAGTGCGAAAAGAGATATTCGTAAAATTAGCGACGATGGCAGCTTTCCCGTAAGTATAAATTCTGCCCTCAATTTTTTTCTCTTCGCGATGATGTATTTAATGAAAGTTTCCGAATTAGGTCTGATCATGCATAGTTTACAATTCCGTCAACAATTTTTCTTCACGTTATAAACTGCACAATTTTATCGAGTGTTAATGAATGATTTAAGATTGTCATTGAAATCGAACTTGCGTAATTATATCTTGCCTCACCGTTTCTGATTGTTATACACAATTCAATACTACAAAACATCCAAATTGACTTGAATAATTTATCTGTGGAACATAGTCCTCAAATTGCCAATCCTTCATGTTCGTTTTTTCTCCTAAATTCAAACTCACCATCCCTTACATACTAATAAGAAGCAATTTAATGTTTAGCCGCTTTCAAGCAGCGTGGGTATTGTTTTACAAACACAGGTTGGTTCAATACATAAAATTACACAGTTGAATGTTTTACGTAAAACATCATTGTAGCAAGCAAGCACTGTTCAATTTTCTCATTCACACTTCTATACACTCAATAATATCTGTCACTTTCTTGGGTACATCTTGCCATTGACGCTTCTAGCCTTAATTGAGTTCGTTGGTCGCTCTCTTTTTTCAGCCCTTTAAGGCGAATGGTGCATATGTTGCTTCTCAAACCGTCACCAAGTCAATGGTGGAGCTCTGTTGCAAGGTTTTGTTATGTTTCTCCGTTTTTACGTGATACTATTATTTGGATTAAACAGCCATGAATTCACAGTTCCTCCACAACTAGAACTTTTGCGACTATTTTATATAGCTTGCTTAACCACCCCGCCTATTTTTTAGTGTATATTCAGTATAATATATGATGGTATATTTGGAAGATAGAAGCTCGTTAATATGGATATAATAACAAAGCCATTGCATGAGCATGATGAAAGTATATGTTGTGCTCGTTGAACGATTTTGATAACATTTAACAAACGTAAAAAAAATGGGACTCATTTCTGCGTGTTGTAAACAAGAAAATTAGCTTTTTAATTCTGAGCAGTTCGTTTCTTTACAGGCACATGAAACAATTTGGATTAATACAAGGAGATTCAATAGTTTGGTGGAAAGCTGGAATAGGTATTGCCGTGGCAACTATTGCAGGATTTGTAGTGATGCGGATTTTGAGTACTGATAAAAGATAGTCTATAATTCTCTCCTCATCAATTCATCATACAATTTGAATTCATTTGATACTTGGTTTAGAAGATGCATTCATTGAATGGATTTATGATTGGTTAGTCTACAATTGCTTAGGCGAATTTCAATTTAAAATCTATAAAAATTAGGGAAATTAGAATCACGTTCAGAAAAATGTTGGTTTCATTACAAAGTTTTTATGAGCCGTTGTGGGATGACTCAACTCATATTTTATACGCATCCCTGGACTGTAGTGAACTCAACTTTCTCATAGCAAATAATCGATATTTAAAAAATTGTAATCTACCAATTGTAAAGAATTATACCACACAAATCGAGAAGGATTAATGGATCTACGTTCATTTTTGAGACGAGGCTTTCAAATTGAATACAGACTTCGCGTTTTTGCTGATTTTTATATGAGTGAATTTGAAATATTTTTATCCCTTAGATGAACATGTTCAAGATCAAATATCGCCTTCTAATCGTAGTGATTGCATTTTAAATGTGCGTAGCATGGTCATAAGGAACATTTCTCTACTACAGAACCGATTGCAATTGTATATATACTTTCATATCGTTTATCATTGAATTAATGAGCGATTGAAAACGCTCACCTTATAATTATTAAAACATCGCAGTTGAGAATGTAAGGTTTCAACATTTGATTATTAGAGGAAAAAATTCTGTTACATCGTTGCAAACATTGATCCAGTGGGCCTTATTGATTTGACAATGAAAACTGTATAAAAAGTGAAGTGAAATATATTTTTCTTCGATGTTTGAAAAACAGTCTAGATTTCTAAAAGTGTACGTTAACTTGGATTTGATACCCAATCATACCGATTGAATTATCACAATTACTTTGAAATTTAATCGAATTTGAATTGGGGAAAATAGGCCCCAAAATGTTCAACTTTCAATTGACTCTCAATAGTTGGAAGTTCGACTATCTAAATTTCCTCAATGACCCAAGGAGAAAAAATGTTCCAAGGATGAAAATTAAACGCATCCAGCACTCAATTTTCCAAAGTATGTAGTACCATTATTTATGACAAAATACAACAATTGCAGAATAATTTTATTCATCCATGAATCAGACAACACTAGCAATTTCTTGAAGAGCATTTTATTGTTAATAAATGTATAAAATAGAAATTCTCTTCTTGAATTCAGAAAAGTCGGTTTCAGAATTATTCGTCATTTCATTTGTCCTGGACTAGAAATGGTAAATTTCGTGTGAATTTCGCTGATGCATAGGTTTAAACATGATCCGAAAGTAGAAACTTTTGAATGAATTCAGTCAGTCTTCAATTCCATGTTGGACATTCAGGGCATTACCCACGCCCCAACAATTTTGACGATCGTACATCTTGACGTCGGGACTTTTTGTTTGAGATTCACTCCCGTTGCTACTTTACTCTTGGTCTACTGGAGATCTGCAATGCAAAGGAAATTTCATACGTTTCTCGTCTCTCCTTACTTGCCGGATACTGAATTTCAGATTAAGCTTGTGATTCATGTATGAGGACCATAGTGGACTACGTCCACTTTTGAAAAGTAGGGAAAATGAGATTAAAATCTTTCCTCAAACCGACAAATGAGAAGATAGACTGGACAAGAGGTTTTTTTCATCATCTTATATTCCTCCACGTTTTCTATGCGCGTTGTCTCGTCGCAATGAACCAAACTCTGTGAAGTTCTAAATATGAACTTAGTCCACTATGATTCTGAACCTCTCGTATAAATGACAACAAGTTTTATACGGAAATCCCAGGTGAAGGCAAAATTGACTGATTTGAAGTAGGAGTTCCACTCTCAAACATTCGTAGAAAGTTACTTATCTCTTGACGTTGTCACAAAACCCTTATGGTATATCAAGAATAGATTTGGTTCATGGTCCAGAATTTTTTTCGAATCTTTTCACATCAATTAGTAGTATACACGGTAACATTGCGAAAAACGCCTTGAAAGCTCTGGATCATTTTACTTTCAACTAGCCTCCTCTAATCTCGGTCTCATTCTCTTCGTCATTCTTTTTAATGCATTATGATTAGCGGTCCAGTTGGAGACGCTTGTTTTTTGGAGAGTAAAGAGTTTTCGAGAAGTCTATACAAATGTCTTTACCTAACTCGCCTAGTTTATATTAATAAACTTGAAAACGCTGAATCGAGTCAAAAACGGGAAAAATTGACGGATTTTGGGGCATTTTTTCGCGCCGTTACCACGTTCACCACAGGTTGACGTTAAAATTTTCGAAAAAAAATTATTTCCGGTCAAAAATCAAATAGATTTCTGAACAAATTTAAAGTAGTGAGGGCACGGCAGCTCGAATGTAATACTTAATTATACGCGCGGTCGCGATCTTTCATGTCAACTGAAACAATATAAATTTTTATCCAAACGTCGGTCCTCATACATATAAGAGCACTACCTCATTTTTCGAAACGAGCCCGGTGAATCGATTTACCCATCGCGAGTGATCTCACTCGAATAAACGCACAATCAACCGTTTTGTCAATACAATACTTAATCTCTCGGATCATTCAGTGAATTCTAAACAGAAAAAAAAGGGTGTGTCACGTACTAAATTGTCGTTTGCACTCCAGCCATGCCTTCCTAAAAGCTCCGCAAACTTGAAGGTCCTCTTGAGTTTGGGCACAGCCGAGAAGCTGCTGCTCCTCGAATTGGCAAGGCCCAGCAGGAAGGGCTGGGATTGCCGCAGAGTTGCCTTCGTTTCTTCCAGTAATCGCGTCTCCGATAACAGTACCCTAAGCATCCGTCAATGAAATAATCGTGATGGCAGGTTGGTTGATCGTTTAACAAATTTGAAAGCAAGTATGTACCGCTGCTACACCAGCCGCTGTTCCCGCAAAAGTTCCCAGCACACCGGGTTGTCGAGGCACGGGTTGAATGATAACAAGGTCGCCCCTAAATATTGTGTAGAAATTGTGAGACTCGAGCTTTCTTCTCACCAAAATGCTTAGTTCTTTCTAGTTATTAAGATAAAAGACCAGATATCCATCGATCAAACGTTGAGTTATTCCAAAAAGTTTATTGTCTCTTAGAAAATTTTTTCGATCAGAACATCGTCTTTCGATCAATCCGGGCTGTCGAGGATTTTTCATGGTTTTATGCGAACGTGATAAATAAATTGAAAAAAAACCTTTGTAGATATCAAGTTCTGAACGGTGAATGAAGTCACGAGTTTAGAATTGCACATTACTTTTATTGTTTTTCTGACTGGTTAACAATTTTTCATTTTCAACTATGATTCATGTTTTCAGTCTTGTCTGATGTACTACAAGCATTACATAACAATGCAATTCTCAGATATCTTATGCAATATAAGAATCTCCCAATTGAACAAAATGGATGTAATCAAATAATGGTGAAAGTAACAAAAACTACGCATTGAAATCAATCAAAAGCATGTAATGAAACAGAATCAACAACAAATTTTGTTCATCTCTTCACAAGCGATCTCAATTTATTGCCGAGATATCACCAAAAATGATCAAACAAAAGTACATATCTATTCATATAAAAAGTAGAATGAACAGTTTCGAATATTTTTTGGAAAATCTAATTCCAATCAAATTTATAATCAGCTACTTGCTCCAACCTATTACATTTGTAAAGCTGAAACAGAAAAAAGAGGAAATCATTAATGTCAATACTAGCAAAGTACATTGTTAATAGATTAAAATATAGAATTAGCATTGTAGGAAATTGAAAGGAATTTTTCTAATGCAAGTCAAGACACTTGGTGTAGAGATGAGTGGTGAGATAGTAAATCGTGGATATTGCAGATTCATGAACCAAATTGATAAAAACTTAGACATTCTAGATCATCTCATTCTGCTTTAGTCATTTTCACTTCCCTGACCTTCCTCTGTAACAATTACCGAGGAATCCATACAGATCTCAATGATACTTACAACTACCCATCTTGCATTGACGAAGGGCCTCATTGAAACCCTCGCACAAAGTAAGATCGGATTGGTTCTGGGCACACTCCAAGAACTGCTTGATCTCCCAAGCACAAGCTCCGGATGGTTGAGCAGTTGCGCCTGGGGCAGCAGCTGGAGCAGCTGCAACTGGTGCAGCAGCGGCCTCACTGGATCCTCCGCTGAACATACCAGTCATGGCATGGCCGATGGTGTGGCCTACTGCAGAACCAATGGCAACGCCACCAGCGGTGGCTGCCATTTGTCCCATCAGCGAGGGTTGCTGAGGTTGGGCAACCATGGGGGTTGCAGCTGGTGCTGGCGCAGGTGGATGCGCAGCTGGAGCTGGGGCTGGGGCCCTAGCTGGGGCAGCCCTGACGCTGTCAGATAAATTGTATGGGATTGAATCTCATTTGACTCAAAAGGGCTCAACTGAGCTATGTAACTATTACTCCACAATAATCTATACTAGAAAAAATGAAACAAAGATCCAATCAGTATAATTATTGGATGAGTTGAGAAGACAGCTCTCCCTTAAGATAGTGGAGTTATAAATAAACCATCGCCACGTGATTGTCCGTCGTGTAAATAAAATTCTCGCGCAGTTCGACCCATTGTGGTGAGCTGAGAATCAAGCATGAGGAGGAGTAATTCAGATTTGTTCATGAATCATCGGATAGAGCAGGATTGCACATAGTCATTGATAGCGAAAGTTAATAACGTCAATCACACGAGGCGCAAGCCGACCTAGTGACGTAATAGAGCTCACGAGGGTTATTCTAGCAAATTCGGTGGTTGCAACATTTTGCGTACGACTCATCTCGGCTCCCTAGAATTCTGTTTCCAAGAAGAAGCGAATAGGTAAGATGTACTTACGTCCTTGGGGGTGGTGCGGATGCTCGTCCACGTCGTGGCATTTTGGTTTTTTGATAAGCACAAGGTTTCGCCTTGCAATAAACACTAAGAAAATAACACGTACTCTCTCGAGTGAACTTCAACTTGCGACTGATTTCGTGAGGCGCTCGCAGATGGTTTCCGCCCGTCTGAACTTGGTTAGATATACGTATCGAAGTCGCAAATAAGTCGCTTATGCAATCCGAGGAGTGGGGGAGCCGAGCGCGAAAATGATTGGCCGAGTCGGGCAGACCAGAAGTGACGCAGTGACGTTCGATTGTCAACAACGTCGGTGCACTTCACACTTCTCGGAGGAATGTTGTCGTCTGTTGCACCGGCTAACGTAAACATTGTCGAAATTTGGCAATCGATCTCGAGATGAACAAGTGTCGCGTGGCCGTTTGCGAGGAAACCCTTGCGCGAGATGATGCGTCGTGTTCGCAAAGTTTCGTGACTGGACAGTTTCCAAATTACCGAAACACGTGCTACCGTGAGCTTGCGAGAATTGTTCGAACGACATGCAAGCATTGTTTGCCAGCGTGTAATTTCTACGTTTCTACCTACAACGACGAGATATCGTCGTGGAAGAGTTGCGAAAGAGTGACGGTTCGAAACCTTGGAAGTGGTTTGACGAGAATAAAAGTTCAAGATGCAGGGGAATTTCGGGCCCGCACAAACTCGGATTTGCCGTTTGCCCGCCGCGCGCTTGCAGCAGCAACGTGAGAAATGGCGGGAAATTCAAACAAGGTAGGTGTTGAGAGAGTCTCGCTTTCATTACCCTTTGCTTTGCGGTGGGGCCTGAGGCGGAGGTGATGACTGATTCGAACCACGTTGAGGTGCTGATTTTTTTGGTGTTGCTTTTGGCTTGTAAGATTTTGGTTTACTGCCCCTTGATCCACCCTTTTGGCTCGACATCATGAATTTTTTTCACTTGAAATTTTATGGTGGTAGGTTTTGAAAAATTTGTTTCGATATTTTAGTTGATTGTGATCTGAACTCGGGAATTTTGAGGTGGTATTCGCTTGGTAAACTATGCTTGGGGATTCTTTTGTTTCAAGATCATTGGAAAGGAACATGCTTCAGGACAGAGTTGATTCTCTTGGTAACCTTGGCTAAAGTCACAGCTGCTATATGTAGCGAAAAGATATAGCCAAAAATTCAAGAAAAAGACTTGGTTACTTGAATGTGAGTTGGAGAATCAACTATGGATCACTTGCAAGTTACACCTCGTTCCTTAATCTCATTGCAGATTCGGAATTCAGATTCTTCCAGATTTTTTCGACATCCTGTCAAGTACCGCATAAGCTTTGTACCGCTAAAGTAAGATTGATTACCATTCGTGCTCTGATTACAAATTAAGGTAGCTTCTGTTATTCGCAGTAAATATGTTTTTCAAAAGTGTTGGGAGTATCGGAATCATGGTTTTATAGGAAAATGCGTATTAGGGAGGGATAGGAAGTTACATTTCTTGATGAAATGAAAAGTAATTCGAAATCGTGGTGTGTACATACATACAGTACCGTAGACCGGGGCTACTTTGGTCCATTTTGAGAAATGAGATTCAAATGAACGCGCGTGGAAAAGAAAATACAATTTGAGAAATATGCTAATTGGTCTCATTTTCTTCGCCAACTCTTCCAACAATGATTTAGTGCTCTGGAGCAGAATACAATCGCCTCTGAGGAGATTCGAGACAGTTTGAATAAATCAAGAAAAATCGATAAAATTGCGAGCTCGAAAACTTTCCTCTGGTCTCACGATCAGATTGCTTCGAATAACTCCTCCATAATTTTTCTTAGTTACCGGTAGTATGAGATACAGGATCCAGATTTTTTAGACCGACTATTAAAACTTTTACTGTCAACAAATACCGCTTTTTGCCAAAAAGCTGGTTTTTTTTGGAAACATATCAAAATGACAGACTCTGAACTCATTGCTGTGGAACTTGTATTAGACTGAGAATATTCCAACTTTCACCATTGCATTTGGAAGATGATAGAGAGAGCTTCAAAATGAGACGACCTAAGTTGAATTTGGGTGCATTATATCTAAGCGACGGTAATTTGAAGGAAAAAAGTCCTTTATCCTCTGACTTTTTAGCTCAAATGTTCACCTGTGAAGTTTTCGATGTCTTTCGTAAAATTGGAATTACTCGGCTTCTAGATATCGAATTGAGATGTACCTTCGCTTGTTTTAAAGATTTATCTACACCCATTCAAGTATCGCAACTGGATTTGCAATGGAGTGATCTGGCTCAAGTGGGGAGGCAGAGAAACAAAAGTGGGCCGAAGTAGCCCCTATTTACAAGATTACTTTCGCCACCTGATTTTTTAGCCACTGGGGGCCACCCGATGTGATGGTTTTTATGGCGCAATTTTCTTCTTCAACCACAGACTGAACTTTTAAGTCACTTTGGAAGGCTGCACAATTACATCCGAGGAAGCTACAATGCATTGAAGCCGCGGAGTGGACCAAAGTAGCCTCGGTCTACGGTATTCTGTAGATATCGTTTTCATATGTTCTGAATGCATGAAAATGGCAGCAGGAGCTCTCAATAATAGATTAGGGGAGAATAGGATAATATTGGACAGTCGAAATATCTTTTTATCATATGCTCCTTGTGGTTCCCTACTACATACATTGTTAATTCATTTCCAAGGAAAACACATCTCTTTCCGAGCTATTCAGACCATCGAGCTGTGCCCCAAAAGGCCCAAACATCGTTTTATGACATTTTTAAAGCATTTTTAATTTTTTGCGAATGCAAAAGTATAAATAACTTTCAAGCCTCGGCAGTTCCCATATCACCCTTAAGGAAAGTACATCAAAAGACGAAGATTTTGAGTTATTGTGGGTTAAAATTTATCAAACTGAAGCAAAGTTATAGCAATTCTATAAAAATTACGAAAAATGTGAAGTGGGGCGCTATTAATTAATTGGACAGCCTATATTAATCAATGGGACGGCCTCGGAGAGATTGGAAGATCGTGATAATAATACCTCTTTTGACATTTTATGTGTGAAAGTTGATTTTGAGTACAGTTTGGCAACTTTCACTCACAGATTGTCAAAAACTGTCGTTGGATACCCGGGCGTAAAACCTATTTTTCGCATCCTCGTGATGATTCCGACCCTTGCCTCCGGCTTGGTACGGAAACCCATCACTCGGATGCGAAAAAAAGTTTTTACGCCCTTGTATTGAAACTAACTATTTTTGGTCGTCCTACCAAAAGTTCAGGTGAACCCGAACTTTTCGGTGTCATCCCATCTCCTTTACTGTACCCTCTTCGTATGAACAAAAAAAACTCGCACCATGTCCGGAGGGTACATTCATTTCATTCTTGGACAAGTTTTCTATTTCAATCACGAAAAAAGCCATGAAATCTGTGCAGAGTAAAACTCTGAAAAATGACTTTCATATCTACTCTCAACAGTTACGTTTTAAGATTTCGAAACGCGCTTAGGCTAAAGTATCTCAATGTGGCTGGGAACGCGAAAAATGTCCAATATCGCCTCTCTCTCTTCTACACGCAAAACTAAAGAGTGTTGTCAATTTCACACACGAGATCGCGAGTTAAGAAATTCCTGGTTATACGTGGTTTTGGTATCCGCGGCTTTTCTTATCTGTGGTTCTTGAAAATATATCATTTTCTAGATATCCGCGGTTCACAGTTAGACAATAAAGAAAAATATCTTCATTTCTAATGAAATTTACACGTTAAATCTATCATATCCTCTGTTATGTGTTATGAGATTTAAGTGATATAATGAATCCAAGAAATCTCGTAACATTCGGATTCTATAGCTAAGAGTTCGTTTGCCATTGTATATGTCCGTTGAGAACATGGTCCGAAATTCTCAACTCATCATTCCCACGAGATGATTGAAATGGCACTATTGATCCCATTATGAGTCAAAGTCTGAAGTTGATCTGGAACATCAGTGTGAAAAACTACTCTGTCATTAAGGAGAGGTGTATATTGAGATATTTTTGGATGCACGAGATCATCTTGAGTGAGGAATTTCAGGCGGAGATCCGATTCGATATCGCATAATTATACACTTAACTTGATATTTACAGAGAATACAGAGTCCCTTACAAATGAGCATGGGTTTTCTTTGGGTTTGTTGCCGTGAATGAATACATTTTCCATGAATAATTTGGCCACAAAGTGGCGAGTGCTGACTAGAATTACTCCATTTCCCACGATGCCAATACCTCGTTACCCGCGGTTTCGGTATCCGCAATACCCTCTCGGGATGAATTGACCACGGATAACTAATAAGGATTCCTGTACTTTCCAAATTTTTCAAGAATCTCCGAAGTTCATAACTCTTTTTTCTCAACTATTTTCTATCAAGTGCGGTTTTTTGGATTGAAGGATCAAATTCATGAAACGCGAATTACGGATGTTTACGACTATTATAGGGCCATCAGTACTGGGGAGTAGGTGTATATACACATTGATACTCATATTATTTCACCATGAAATCCCTACTCTACAGCCACACACGTTTCACGAATTATTTCGATTCTTATTTCCCAGTGGAGTCTAGCTAATTGTTGGAGTATTTTGCGCTACACACAGTAACGGATGATTTCACATAATCTCAACGAAAGCTTTGTTTCCATGTCTTTCATCTTCCTGCTCTCGCTCGAGTATCCATGATAATGCTCGGTTTTTCGTCTATTATTATGATAGAAAATGATGTGGGGTATTCAGAGTCTAATTTCAAGCAACTTTTACGTCGAGAAACCTTGACCGGAAACATAACCCCGCGATATTCAAGCCACTTTCTCCGGTGATAGCGCGGTCTCGGCGCTGTGAGCGAATGAGGAATTTTTCGAGCTGAAAATTTACGTAACCATAACGAGCAGAATAAGAAGACTTCAATATGTCGTGAAATAGCTTTCTCCGTTTCAATCGGAGAGCTCGCGCTCTGCTGCTCTGATACTAAAAAGAGTGAAAGTTTTTACACTATCTGCATGTCTTACATTACCTGGACTTTTCCAAAACTATCGTTGTGAAATCATGAGTGTGTAAAAGCTTTGATACGAATTGAACGAGACTCAATCGCCAAATTCAGTGCTGATACCTCTCACCAAGTACAAACGTAATCGAAAGAACGAAGATGATTCTGAAGCAACGGTATTTTGCTACCTTGGCAAAATCGTTTGGAAGTCATGTTTCTGAAAAAGGTGATTGAAAACAAGTATTCCGTTCGTTAGAGCTAAAGAGATCCACTTCATCAAATGATGAATTGAATCTCTAAGGGAAACTCGTGTATCATCTTGGAAAAAAATGAAATATCTCATTCGTCAGGTCTTGAATATTTTACATTTCTCACAAAAAATCAGCTAAAGCATAAAGACTTAACGAAGAACTTCAGAACCAATCGCCGTTCAGCTATGAGCAAATATTTTATCAAACTTGAGTACTATTTTTACCTGAAAGTTCATTATAATTGGATTTCTAGTTCAGCGATTACGAATAGATTTAATTCGTTCAGGCAAACGCGCACGATCTCAACCTTGATGATGGCGACACGAGACCTCCACTGTTATTGATCGCTTAATACGCCGCACTTTATTCCATAGAAAAACCCGAATTCGGCGGTCATTACGAGGGGATTTCTGAGAAATTATAACCTCATCAATAAGTTGTTGAGTTTCTCTTTCACCCTAGGCAAATAAGAAGGTAGGTGAGAAAAAAAATGGACGATTTTTCCAATCAATGATGAATTAAACATATACGATATGGCGCACAGTTATGATTATCTTTGCCGTGTGCCGATATTCATTGTAATTATCACGCATATTATCATGAGCTATATCTTGATGGTATGTTACACGACATTTAAAAATAAAGAAGCCAATAAAGCGTTCGATTTTTCTTTCTCGTGACACGCTGTTTGAAGATGCGACCATTCGCATTTAGTCCGAACAGGATCGCGATCTTCCATTGCCGGTTGCATTTTCTTGATTCCTGCTCCTGTATAGAAATCTTGTGCAGCGAGTGGGAGAATGTAACAGAACATGATCTCTAAAATTATGTGGTTAAGGTCGTTGATCTAATAAATCTGACGGAGCACGTGATCGGATGAATTATTATCCTATGGCGAATTCAGTGTTTTTCCTGAGATTGAAGTTTTTAGCATACATGCAACGAAGAAAATGGTTTCCCCTTCTTACAAAGTTAGAGTTGGTTGTCCAGAATATTCATCATCGAATTGATAATGATTATCTCCATTCGTGCGAGGAAATGCACGAGCAAAAATGAATTTCTACGCTGGAAGATTTTTAGGTCAAGCAATCATATGATTCTCTCAAAATAACTTGCGAGTACAAGCAATATAACTCTTAATTGAGCGAGTATAAAACATTGACTTCCAACGCGATGCTTGAATCATTACTCTTTGATATGAAACTGCGTGAGCAATATAAATAACTCCTGGGGTCATATGTCTTTACACACAAGTCTTAGAAATTCAATAAGATCTGCGAACCTGAATATTTTAGAGGATTTGAATATGACTAGTCGAACGAAAAACTACATACATATTTTGAGTTTTATTCGATAGCAATCCTTTTCAATTCTCAAGCACAAGCGAGTTTGTGTGCAGCAACCTCTTTTTGAGGCCCTATAATATTTAGAGTTCGAATAGAATGTACTATGGGCTTTGCATCGTCGTTGACGCGCACGTTTTTTTGCTGATTTTTGACAACACTTTTAGCCGCATGAAGACGTTTTCTACCTCATTTAAGTCATTCTGTATTTCATAAAAGTGAAGTTGTGACAAACTTTTGAACTTTCTTTGTAATAGATGTAATAAAGATAGCAAATAATTTCAAAAATGTATATTTATTATGCTTGAGAGAGGCACTTTTCATGATGAGAGAAAGTGCATGAATTGAGCGAGGAATTGAGCGGTCAGATATCACAACTCTCTACCGAATTTCAAGATCGACGAAGGTGACATGCAATTTTTATCGAATTCAAGCGGTCACGAACTCTAAATGCCAACCCTAGTGGGCACCAATACCAAAATGGCTATATTTATATCAACGCATTGCGTTAAAGTAATAAGCGCGCGTATCGCACAACCTCTCTGAGCTAGTGAAAATCGATAAGCCACGGGTAATAATTGATTTCCCCTCTGCTCTACAGTATACCGCATCCGTATACGCCGTATCGTCCCAAATTAACGCCATCGATCGTCGACGCTCGCTCACATTTGCTTTCAATCATCCTCGCGGCATCGACGTTCGTTGTCATCAAAGCTGAGAAGAAAATTGCTCGCTCGTTAATCGATCACGTCGCATATAGCTCACTCAAAGCACAAACGTCGGAAAAGCAAACAAGAGGCCCCTTGGACTCTGCAACGCTTCAACCGCGTAAATCTACGCGCGCGTATAGCGCGATCGACCGAGCCAATCTGCGTCAGCGGAATTAAATTAATAAACACGCGTACGCGTAAAACATGTCCAAGCGATCGACCCGATATGATTAACGAATTTATATATTCTCTAAACGTGTCGTGCGCGTCGTTTGGCGCTCGCAAGACGCCTATGCTCGTGAACACGACGCGAATGAAAAGATTCGGAATCTCGACTCCCACTCCATCCAATTTCGTGCGTTCGCGACACCGCAAGTGATGCATTTCCGATTTAGCAGAGCATCTCTCGAGGTCACTCTACTCGCGCGCGCGATTTAAAAAGCCCCGGCGCACAAAACGACGTTTACGAGAGACCTTGCAGTTTTGCGGAAACTCAGCGTCCGTCAACTTTTGCCGGTGTTGTGTCGCATTCGCCACGCTGTTTGGGTAAAATTAGCCCGGAGGAAAATGCACCGCAGCAATCGCATCCTCTCCGAGAGTCGAAACTTTTTGTCCGGCGCGACGATTGCTAACTACGTTTTCGCGAGAGCGAGGACGTGTCAATACACTCTCGTTGCCGTGCATTATTCTCCCGCGACGCTTTTGCAGCATCGCGCGAGCTTACATTTATAGAACCAGAGCGCGTATACCGTTATTTTTTGCGCAAGCCAAGCGTCGAGATGTGTACTGTGCACTTGCACTTGATATCGTCGTTGTTCTCTTGCTTTTGCGCCTTTTTGCATGCGATGCGTGGCTTGGCTCATCGCAGACCTCATTCAGATACTTACGTGTCGAAGAATCATTTCTTGAATCGTGAGTCACGATGTTCAAACACGATGATACATCAAAGTTTGCTCTCTATTTGCGCATCATGCTTGTTCCTCATTTAGATTCTGATGCTCGGGATGAGAGCAGAGTGTAATTATGATGTATGTAACGATGTGTGTGATTTTTTGCGCGCTCAGATGTTCGAAGTCTTCGCATTGTTCACGAATGGACCATGATCTGACTCTGGCGAGTATATCTCATAACAATTCACGTTCGAAAGTGGCTCATTTGGATGAGCTCATCGCCAGGATTGCTGGGTGGTTTTCATCATTTTGCGCGTTGCGAAAGAAATTTGGGAATGATGAAATTGGATGATGAAAGAGGTGGGTAAGATTTTGTGTCATCTCACTGAACTCGGGTTTTTACTCATCGAGTCTCGATGGGAAGAGGACCATGTTCAGTGTGAAGGGACGCGATCCCCTGCACCATGTCGGTTCTCCATTATTTCTCAGTTATTTATGACTATTGGAATTATGGATACGCTTGGCGTATTCTCATACTTTACTCCGGATTTCAAGTCGACCCTGTATGGCTTTTGGCACTGAAAACTTCTTTCGAGCTTGCACATGAAATTTTCAAGTCAGAATCTGCGTAATTCTAAGGCGATTCGCTTAGCCTCATGACGGGTACGGAGAGTTGGTACTTACAACAATTATCGAGCCAGTTAGAGTTTTATCGTACTTGGGAGCCGCAATAAAATAAAACCCGGTTTGACCCATTTTGACAAGAGTCCTACTTTAACCTGCTATAGTAGGTTAAAGTGGGAACAGTTATAACGAAGGTCTGTTACAGAAATGTTTTTGGAAGGTTTTATTTGAAACTCGAAACGTTTCTCAGGGACTCTGATCATTTCTGGAAAATACTGTTCTTCAGAGCGAGATTCATTTTGATGAACATTTCTGATGCTCCATAATTACGCTCGGATGTAGGTATGCGCAGTTTGGACAGCAAAATATTAATTAATTTAACAAAAATTTTCTAAGTTCTTAAGCATTAGAGCAACACTCACGAAACATTTTGAAAACGTCTATGAAATTCTATGGAAAAATGTTGCATTTCTGCGAAATCATACAAACGTTCCTTGCATTTAGATAAAAGTCTGTGAATAGTTCCCAGTGGTCAGAGTTCCGCTACTAATAAATGCATCTGGTTTCAAATGAAACATTCCAGAAAAGTTTCTGAAACAATCCCTGTTAGTAGAAATGCATACTTGAGTCCTTTTTCGTTTACTTGTGAGATGAGATGGGCAATTGATAGTCTCTCTCTGAAGCTTCATTTCTGAACTTTGACAGTAAGAAACCGGACAAACGTACTTCCTTGTTCATAATTGGAATAAAAAGAATGATGACGAAAAATTACCAAACATCGAACAATGCTGTTAAAATCCAGTGACGCCTGAACTTAGATCAACTAAATGTAAACAAGTTTCGTCAGAGACTTTGTCTTTACCTTCTAAGTGCAGAGTCGGTAAGCTCTGAATTGATATGATAAAAAGTTCAAGTGATTATGTTTCCACCTCTGTGGAGAAAAATAGTTAGTTGTATGAAGGCTCTATAATTCAAATTTTTTAGATCAAAAGAGGCTCACGATAAATAACAAGAATTTCAAATACTCAATTTGTGAAGATTCGACGAAGGCTCAGTTGAATAATAAAACTTGAATAAACAGTAGAAGCTTGGCAAAGAAACACCGACGAGAGTTCAATGCACGGCTCGTTCACTTGGTTTGAGGGCTCGTGGCCGCTAAATCTAGAATTATAAATGACAGAGATCGCTGAACCCATTTATAAAAGTTTCCACTAATATTTTAAGATATTATGGTGGTAAATGAGGTAAAGAATTTGTTTATTTACGTGTAGATCATCATCTTCACTCGTCTCCCAACCAAGACGATATCATTTTGGTTAACTGTAGACTCTGCCTTTTTATGTCATTCTTATCGCTTCGAGCGTCTCCAATTTTTGCCCAGCTTTCTTGTCGGTAATGTCTGGATTAAGTTTGAAAATATGACTGTCAAATCTTGTTACGTCAACTTTTCCATTTAAAATATAAAACTTGGATGGGAATGAAAAAGCGAAATTTCGAGGAAATATTTCCAGTCTGTATAGAAACACGCGATGAAGAAATTCCTATTAATTTTTCTGGGGGCCAATATCTCATACTGCGTTCTGTATGAATATCAAACTGTACGATTATTGAAAGTAAATCTTATTCTTTGAAGATTATTGTCGACTCCAGGTATTTCCCAAATTGTTCTTGCCTCGATAAAGAGATCATAGAAGTATGAATTGATCAGTAATCCTAAGTCGAATATGATGATTCCATTGGGAAGTTGTACTCATTATTCCCTGATACCTATACAGTTTATCCCTGATACCTATACAGTATAGCCGCATAGACAGCAGTTTCTATTATTCTCAAATCCTTTAGTGACTTGGGACAGAATAGAAGTCGACAAAGATTCTATACACTTGAATCTACAATAGTCTTCTTCTCTTATGGTCGAAATCGCTAAGATGTCCAAGAAAAATGGGAACGCATAAGCGCTTGTATACATGGCGCAACTGTACGTGTACATGCCTATCGGGCATAACGTTCTCCGGGCGTTTCCAGATTCCTGAAATCTCTTAGTGATTTGGACCAAAAGAGGAGTAGGCGAACGTTCTACGTACTCAAATCTGCATGTGTCTACTCCTCTATTGACCCAAATCGCTAAGAGATTTGAGGAATCTGGAAACGCGTTCCGTGCGGTGGAAACTTGCACTGCAGCAACATGGCCGTAAGGGCAGTCATTAGGAGATCTGAAGCTTCTGAATCAATTCAAAATATTCATATTTAGATTCTGTTCTACATTGAGAATGGAGAGATGACTCTGATAGCAAAATGACACTGGTTCTGTTATTGATTCTAATGCTGATTCTAATGTAATTTCCACACGAATATTGTTAAGAAAGTATAGTTAGAATGCAGTGTAGAATGCAGTGTTAGGATGCAGGTCTTGATTCTTAACAATAATAGATTTCAGACAACTGAAAACCTCGCGTGCCATCTTTTCGTAGAAACTTGTGAAAATTGACAATTTTAGTACGATTCAATACTCAAACGATCAAATAATACTGATTTTCGCTCATTTTTGGTATTAACCCCTTCCGTAATATGCTTACGTAACTCGGAATCTGTGAGCATAATCGTTGCCATACTTCGTGTAGTTACTTTACATCAAAGTATTGACAATCTAAAGTGTACGACTTCCCTTCATTTTTTCGAAATTTTTTTTAAGGCTGTCGTGCGATGCCGCCTTAAGAAATCGTGTACCAACGCCTCACCGTCAAATTTTTTTGCCACGCGAATTGGAATGTTACAAACAATAAATTCCGCGAAAGATAGTCGTACCGTCAACTGGGGCTACTTCCTAATACTTTTTGCACTTTTTATCTCATTTGGCTCGTACCTTTTACATTTTATGATGAATCTTACGCTTATTTGCAGCCAATCAAAATCTTACAATAGCTCTGAATCAGCGGTGGAGGAGGGGTGTCCCTTGAGACGTTTTTAGTTGCTGCGCTTCACGACATCGAAATGAGACATTCTTTAACTCATTTTGAAGCTCTTTCCAATGACTATTCGATGGATTCAAATTGAATGAGGAACCCGAGAGATAAAGCTGACTAAAAAAGCACCAAAGAATGTTACAAAGTAGGCCGACCGCAGCTGAAGAGAAGGGATCTTTTACGTTTTGCCACTCTCAAACTTTCAAGAAAAGAGAGTATTGCAATGTACCAATGTTTTCGTTTAGGTGACTACACGTATCGATGGTATGAATCGCCGCTATATAATATTCGCCTAACAAGTGCTTTTACCAGATCAATTTTTTGGAATCGTATTTTCACTGATGCAAGAAATTTTTTGTTAAAAGAGTTTTTGACCACCTTATGGCTGCTAGAGAGACCTGTAGTAGTACAAGACATGGTTCACATATTTGTCTAACGGCAAGAATTGGTTCAAGTGCCATAAGATCATTCACCTCAAGAAGCGCAGACTTGCACGCGATGAGCTTCCAGAGCAATTCGTCGTCTTTTTGACCAAAAAACGACAGGCCAATGAGAGCTTTTGAGATGAGAAAATGTATATTTGCACTGATTTTGGATAACTCAGGAGATTGTTTTCCTTGCTCTTCTCGGGAATTCAACGATGAGCCAAAAATAGACGTTCGCACCTTGGGCGGAAATATTTTTCAAGTTCTTGACGATACTTCAACTTACTTGCTCAAAGAACTGAAATTCTGGGGTCAAATTATTGGTTTTGATAAGAGACTCAGCCGTGAATGATGACAAATTTATAAAAGAGCAGTGTACTCTTTATGATCACTCAAAACATGGATATCAACATTTGCTTTGAATTATAGAATTGACATAATATTTGAAGACAACATGGTTGGGAAATCTATTGAAACCATTGTTCTGAATTGACTTTTCCGGCGACAGCTCACAACATTTTCAAGGTTCGATATTTGTCTCTATAGAGTACATAAGAATTCGTCAGTTGATTGTATTTCCTACGTAAGATGTAATCCGCAACACCATAGATAGTTGAGTCATATCGTCTTTGAATTCAGTTTGCTCTATGTTCTTGCCACTTTTTCAAAGCGTAAGTTGGTATACGTTGCAGTTGGTATTAATTGTAACGCACGATCTGAGACTGACGCACTTTCTCGTTTCCGCATTCGCCCGCGCATTCATCGCTTTATTCTTTCGCCAATGTGTGAAATTATTCTTTTGAAGGTTGTCAGTGATTGTTGAAACCTTTCCACACACAACATCCTGCACGTGAATAGGAAATGCGGGTATTCGAATCTAGTACCCAATATTCCGCCTTGAAGTTGTGTCGACTGCAGGACAGGAATCAGTACCTATTTTCAAAGCGAAATTCCGAGCCTTTTGGTGTGTTTGTGATTTTTTCCTGGTTGACAAGGGAGTTTGGAAATAGACTATTCTCCCGTCTGGGTGAGAAAATATCCCTAATCGTGGAATGGTATCATATCAGGTGCAAATTCCACCTTTTGCGAATGAATCGTGTGCATCCGAGTGTGCATCTCACAACTTGTAACAATCATCATTCTCAGTAAGTTTCAAAATGTGGTTCGAAATAATATTTTGCATTGGATCGTAAGTGACTTGTACGCGAGCTTTTACGGGAGCGTAGATGACTCGCTACGAAGGATCAGTTGCACATCGAGCAAAGCGAGGGCTGCAAGTCCGTCGTGCTGAAATAGCCGTCGGAAGCGATTGCAATCTAATTCTTCTTCATCTGCGTCTCCATCAATCGACTTGAGCTCGACCCGCCGAGCGAACATCCATATTTCATTCTCGCCTCTCTCGCCAAAGCTCTTTGTCACACAGCTGCACACGGTCAAGAGAGCAAGTCGTGCTTGCAGCAGACGCTGCGTGTCCTCGCGAGTGTCCTGGCCGAGGTCCTGCACCTCCCACTTCGATTGCGATTTCCTCATTGTATTTTCAACTGTGCTGCCTCGACTGATGAATCGTCGGCCGCTCGCGTACTTGAGACTCGAACACGATCAATCGTCGCGCGTCGCGATCTCCATCTCGACTCTTGGGCTGGCAGCTAATAAGCTCGAGCTCAATTGCAGCAGACGAACTCGGAGCTGCTCTGAGTCACTAAACACGCGAGGAAGGTGATGGCCCCTTCCCCTCGGGGTTAACGTCTGCAGCAGCATGCAGTGGCACTCTCTCGGGCACCGGAACAAAGCGAGCAGCAGGCATACGTATATCGGGACTCTCCTACGCACACACACGTATATAGACCCAAGCGCGAGCGAGAGAGCGATCGGTTTTTCGAGCGTCTCCGTCGCTCTCTCTGCAGCTCGTGCTCTCTACTCGCAGCGGCACAAACATAGCCGCTGCGAGCTCGAACACGAACACGAGAGAGACAGAGAGAGAGAGAGAGAGAGAGTGGCCAGCGCCAACAGGCAGCAGCAGCAACCAGCAGTCGAGTCGAGTCGCTCGAACGAACGGCGCATTTTGCAGCAGCAATCCTCCAAGATACCAGAGTGCGCCCAGATCACCTGCCCATGCACGAGCTTCGGGGCCAGCGAGGGCGAAAAGCGCGAAAAGTAGCATCCATGAGACCGTCAGATGGGCGTCACGACGAAGAGTACGAGACCGGGCGAGCTGTTGCAGCCGGCAATGATCAACAGGTTAGTCGACGACGCTATCTGTGTGTGTGTGTGTGCATCGCTCGATAATAGACGCCTCCCGCACGCCCACGATCCACGATACTAACAGCCATAGAGCAGAAGACGCGCGAGTTTGGATCCGATGTTGCCTGTGTGCCGGTCTTGCGGAGCGGGTCTGTTACTACTGGCTCAACGATTTCGGAGCAATCGGAGCGCCATGTAAACAAACTCGGCCGATTTCTAGCGGCTATGCGTCTATCGCCGGTGCGCGTTGTTTACATTTGACCATGATTATGACATAAGCATGATACCTAATCAAGACCTATAATACGTGTTATCTATGCGCTTATCTCGCGTATCGGTGAGAAATACATCGGATAGCACACCGTGCGGAGAGTCGTGCGTGAGCTTGCTCGATCCGGCCGATCGTTGCGTCATCGCGCACTGGGATTCCTTCCGAGACGACGTTCAATACGCTCGGGCATTTCCTCCGGGCATTCCCGATTCATCGACGGATGCGCCAGTGCAGATTTTCCACGCGTGCAATCATCGTTCCGTCGTATCACCGAAGCGCGCCGATTTATCACCGCAGTTTTTCTCGCGGAACTCGTTCAGCCAAGGTTGCAGTGTATATCCTACGAACCGAGAGCACAATGAATTTCCAGTTATACGTATTCGTCATTGATCGCGCTACACGCGGCTGCGGATCGCGCGCATTGTTCGCTGTTCCTTCAAAGCTCTGCCTTTGTCCGAGGAGACTGAAAAAGCGATAAAGAATAGCAGAGCGCCGCTCGATGACGACGACGACGACTACGTCACAAAGTTACAGTGCTTCTCGTCGCGTTTTTCTTGCCCGCTGTATTCATTGGCGGACGCACTTGTCGCACACGCGTACGCGAACGAACCGGACTCTCGCTGTACCGATTTGTACAGAGATATATCTGGATGATACACTACTTCCGGGTGCGACGCTCGATTTGTGTTTTGGAAACACGCGCGCGCCTGCATGCAGTCGAGCTTTCTGCTGGAGCTCTAATCGCTCCAATCGAGAGATCGGCACACTCACATGGCCATCGTCGCGCGGAGAATATCGGCAACGCAGCAGTGCGATAAAACTCGATGACAACGATGCGCTTTTCAAGTATCCATGCATCTCTAGACTATCGCGATCATTGCTAACACAAGTCTGC
>JAPYYZ010000109.1:0-26684 GCA_030522705.1 Eretmocerus eremicus | reverse complement strand
CCGTGTTGATGTGCCTTACAGCCGAGCAACGCGTGTTAAATTACAGCTTCCGTGATATTTTCCTTCCAAGTTTTCGAGTGCTCGAGCGAATCACTATTTTTGAACTCACAAATGAGACGATGGTCACGGTAGTCTAATTAAAACGGAATAAACTTCCTAGAGCTCGTTTTTTCAGCCCTACGAGAAGAAAGGAAGAATCTTATAGGAGACGCGCGAAGGTAATTAAAATCCCTTGCTCCCGTAAACCAGGATGTATGAAAGGAAGGAAGGAGGCGCATCGCCGTTGTCACCTGGATGAAATTCCCAGGGGATGGCACGGCGCGCTGATGGAGTGTAGCTATACGCAGCATTCGCGAACGTACGTGCTTCCACTTTCAAAAACGCCCTTCGATACGCGTGTATATGTGCGAGGCTCGCGCTCCTGTGTGTATCGTGAAAGCGCCGAGGTAAAAGGTGTACGCGCCAAGCTCGTTTCGTTCAAGAATAGCGGAGAGCTACGTACTCCCCTGGTGATGTATGAACTTGATTTTACGTCATGTCGTTTGAGCGAAGCGACATTATGGGGTGCAGAGCCGAGCTTGTGTATCAGTGGGAGAACCAATGAACGTATACACCGAAACGAGACGAAGTTTATTGAGACCGTCTGATTTCTGTGATGGTATTGGCTGCTCGGGGTGGTTGCGAGCTTTCAGATTGCGTTACTCGGAAACGATCTCCCATTAATTGCTGGTTTTTGAAGGTTTCAGCTTCAATTTCTAATTATAGATGGAATTCACCCATTGACTTTCTTTGCTCGGTAGTATACCGGACAAACTTGATTCTGATATAATTGTCCATGCGCACGTTGAACAAAGTCTAAGGAAGTTGAAATAACCCCCAGAATGATAATTTCGTATAAATTAGTTAGTATTGAACATTCAAAATGACTTTATAAAGGTAATATTTTCAAGGCTAATTTTGGGAGGCCACGTAGCTTGGAACTGAATTGTTGAATTGAATGGTAACTCGTATTCAATCCCTAGAAAAGGTATTTAAGTTTTCTCCACAGCCTCAAATCTATCAAGTTTTGCTGAAATCGGACTTCAACATAATTACAGAAGAATCACTCCATCCTAAATCCAATAATGTGTTTTTTTTATTTAACAATAATATTGGAGACATTTGTAAGTTATTTCTTCATTCATCCCCTTAATTAAATAATTTTACTTTCCTCAGATTGAGATACATGAGGCAAAGAATGAGCTGAAATGAGACAAAAATGAGATGCAAGTGATTTTGAGAATGAAATCCATTTTGAATGATCGCCGAATGATGAAAGCTCACTTTGACCGTATCGCGCAGAATATTCGACTGAATTAGGACTAGTAAGAAGAATTTTGATGGATTCCTGGCTTGATGACTGCGATCACGCGGAGATTTTCTTTACAGGATAATGCATCTTGCATAGAGGATTTAAATTCTCCACTTGTTCGCGTATCGGATGAACATCCAACGAGAGTAAATGTCTTTTGGCCCTGCGCCCATCAGTCGCGCAATGTAATGTTAAATGGCTATAAAAGACAGCGAGATCAGTGAACTTTCGAGCGATGCAAACTCACTCGGACTCGAGACGAGCGCGACCCCTTGATATATAGATCCGCTGATCCTCGGCACCAGTATCTCAGCTAAAAATCAAATTCTCCAGAAACGAGAGCACATCCCCCATCCGCAAGCTCGATCTCACAAAAAGCGGTCTTCTCCAAACTCACTCGCGGCAGCTGCGGCCAGCTCTCCCTTCGCCGCGAAAACGCAACACAATCCTCGCCGCTCTCCCTTGCAAAATCCGCGTCTCCCCATTTCGCCCAGCAGCCCTATGCGCGCACCTCGAAGAAAAGAAGCGACGAAGACGGCGACGCATAGGCCGAAGCAACAGGAGAAGGTACGCGCACGGGAGGGAGCGGGTAAGTCGAGCCGTAACGCACGCGGAGCGAGAAACGGGGGTCGCAAGGGGGCTCGAGCCGCACCACATACCCGCGGCCAGAAATCGCCCCTCGATACACGCTCAACAGGCGACCGTTTCCCAGGGTCCCCTCCATGCCGCGCCCTCTTTAAGCGGGCTGCACGTGCTGGTGCTCGGGGCCTATATAAGCCCAGGGCCCCCGGGGTTTCGGCACAGTGCAGGTCCGAGAGTAGCGCGGGTCGCTCGTCGCCCGGCTGGCCCGGCCGCGGCGGCGATCGCTGCCCCGCGGCCACCAGCAGCACGTACCCTCTCTCTCTCGATTTTTATTTTATTTTTCCATTTTAGTTCGTTGTTTTATCCTTCTCTCTTCAGTTCAGTTTATTGAGTTGCTCGGACTCGCGAAAGAACGCATCTATGTAACCTTGTACAGTATATATCCATAAGTTGGGTCGGCTTGGCAGCGATATGGCGCGTCTTGGATCAAGATACGGCGTATATCGCAAGGAAGCTGCAGACCGAAGCCAGTGACGAGACGAGGCTCTAATCGGAAGTGCTCCGACCAACGATTTTCTGTCGCAGATCGAGGAGAGGACTATCCACGCACAACCCGCAGCAAAGAGCGAGAAAGAGAGAGAGAGAGAGAGTGAAGGACCCTCGGACGCACACAGGCACGCCCGCGCGACATGGAGAAATTGAGAGAAAGGGATCGACGATTTAAATGGTGAGTACATTTCGGCCATGGAAATTTGAAATACTGTCTCGGTATTTGGTCTTGGGCTGCGGCTCGCTCGTCAATTTCGAGCAAACGTCACGCAAAGCGACGGTCTTGGTGCTCAGATAGACTCCTCGAAATTTTAAGCTCGAATTGAGCGCGCGCGACAGTGTTTCTTATGCAAGCATATCGCGACACTCGACATCACAAGCTTTCAGCTGTTATATGTTAGAGTTCGACCGGGAAATCTCGTCTGGCGATCTGCGCGTTTTTTTTCTGAGAAATAAATTTTCCTTCGCCAATAGTAACGGCCTATACGAGTTCCCAATTCAGCAATCAGAGAATTTTTTGCCGCGCTCGCTCGCGTGACGCGAGAGCTCGACAGTCTTATGTGCACACTGGATCGTATACAAAATGATTCTTTCGTGGGTAAATTGTGCAAAAAAATTGATGCAATAGTCGCGCTTTGGATTGTCGTCGGAAAATGTAGAGCATTGGAAAGCCGTTCGAAAACGAAGCGACATTTTTGGCTTGCCGGTACGCATAAAAAAATTTTCAGGGGTTTCGAAATTATTCTTCTTTCTCGACAAGAAACGCCACGGAAAATTCAAGGCCCGGCAGTCACCATATTATCACATAGTGCAAACCGCAGATATCCAAATTCATGCGCGCAACTCACGAGACCGAATTTTCTTTATTTTTTCTTCCGTTCAGATTCAGACAAGCTTGATCGCTCATGCGGCGGCGCGCGTATTGGTGTATTTTCATGCCTCGTTGACCGGTAACATGTTTTTCGATTGCCACAGGAAAATTACACGGGGTAGAGACAAGACGTTGGCGCAAAAGTTCAATTTTCACCACCCCGTAAAAGAGGAACACTGGGTATTAAGTGGGTTGGAATGTATGGCGCGTGGACGAACACACGGGTGGCGAGATTCGTCGGTCGATCGGTTTTTAATCGAAATTTGCCCGTTCGGTAATCAGTACACATCTCAAGGCAATTTCGTTAGGCCTCGCACTCTATCAAAGCACTAAGACCCTTGTCAGAAGTGTCAAAATTCTTCAATTTAAACAGTAAATTTTATTCATGATATGCAATAGTCAAAATTGTTTCCAAAATTATCCTCAAAATTTGCTTTACTTTTTCAATCTTTTCCTTTTCTTTGTCCTATCTTCTGTTATACATTGTCAATATTGTATCATATAGAAGTTTGTTTGGACTTTCACGTTGAAATTTGTTTCGTTTGCACCGATACCTCGCATTGTTCTAGTTCAAAGAGTCTCTATGACATATTATTAAAACTGACATCAAATTCGTTCACTTGCTCAGACATCTTGCTAATCTCTGTCAGAGAAGTACAATAATAAGCCAAAAACGAGTCACAGAAACTTCAAAAGCCATCCGAAAAAAATAGCGCAGTATCTAATCGGCCACAATTACTGCTCACACAAACAAACAACTAATAGTTTCTGCTCCCTGCAAGTGAATATCCAAAACAAGAGAGAATCTATTAAGACCGTTGTTAGGTTGAAAATCTTGGCACCATATTGTTCATACGTTGAATTTTTGGAATTCAAAATTGCTAGGAAGGTTCGCATCGAAGGTCTAATATTCTGGACTCCGAAATCTCAATCAAAATTTCTATTTGGTTTACTTGTGTGTTTGCTTAGAAAAAAAGACAGTTCGCCATTAAAACCAGTCTGGGCATCAAAAATCTCTCCATAGCATTCAATGATTACGTTTCATGGGTTATTTCAGGCACTTTGACCGCATACTTGCAAACAAATTGAAAGAAAAAAAAACTGTATTATCAAAATCCACCACAGCTGCTCCGCCTTCGATCGCGAATCTTGGTAAATTTGAATGACTGTTGGTTGAATTATCGTCTGTTTTTAAATTTGATCGTTCAAGTTGATTTTTCCAAAACGCCGAACTCAAAATCATATATTCGAAATTGCATCAAAGTGCGCCATATCCTATTCCCCTATCAATGGATCTACCACCCCATGTCATGGATCAGCATTATCAATATCCGGCTAAATTTCCATTTGTATAAGAATCCACATTATCATTTGGACCACAAAATTCTCGAAATTCAATGAAATTCCTACCCATCTGACTGCTTCTAGCCTCGCAAAATGACACTCGCCCCTCGAGACTATATTTCGTTGAACAAATTACAGTATCACTCTACCACAAAATTCCTCTTTAGATCTCGCAAAAAATGCAAAATCTTTTTTAATTCTACGCCCCTATTTGCTTCCGAAATAACAAACAGGACATTTAAAACCTCCGTAAACAGAGCCATTTGACTGCACAAATTAACTTTCGAGTCAAGTTCGAGGGGTGAAGAGCACACACAATAGTCGCGCACATGCACCGACGATGAGCTCAAGGGGGAACGCGAGAACCAAAAGAGACAGGGGAGAGCCGCCGAAGGGGCAACAAGTGCCGTTTCCGTCGAGTGCCGGAAGTGACAAAGCCCATCCACGCAGCTCACGCGCGCGGCAACTCGCAATTTATGCAGACCCCCTCCCTCTCATTAACGCACATCTAGAACATAAACCCGCCACGATTCACAGCGCAACAAGTACAAAATTCGATTCATCTCTCTTCAGCCGCCGAGTTTCCCCTTTGCTGCGCTACAAAAGATACGCCACCACAGAACCTGGAAAAGCCAATATGTACTCATACTCGCTATCACGATCACAACGAAACCGAACGGTTACAGCTAGATATAACTTGCTCGGCCTCTGGTGCTTTTCAGGACGCAACTCGCACGCAATATCACGTATCCCATAGTAAAACACTGCAGTCATCAAATTTGTCGCATTGGGGAGATGGAGGACGACATGAGAGAATATTTCCAACGAAATGTCACAAAAAGCTATGAAGAATCATGGACTCGGGGATCCCTAAATTGAAAACTTCACAATCAGCTCTTCGAAACAAAGTCAGAATTTGATCAAGCTGTCAATCCTTTTCACAGTACCATCATCAAAAATAGAAATGACAGTCACCGAAAATTTTTAAAATATCTCATTCCCGATTGTTCAGACATAACAGTTTACTGACAGATTGCTGTGATATCGTGACATTCAAGATCTATAATCACTCAGAACAGTCCTGAAAACACTTTCAAAAATAGGAAACTGAACTCATCTCTCCTTCTTGATCAAGATCAATACCCATGATGATATAATACGGTCTTATAATCCCATCATTCGCCGTAACTCATTACTGTTCGTTCACAATTTTTGTCATGTGACTCTTTCAATAGAAAAAATTCCTACTCTTGGCCAATACTTTTTAGAATCTGTTTGAAATCAGGATTATCAGTCTTCATTGATCTTCACCATGAAAGAAAATAGTCACAACAGAATTTTTGGTAAATTCAGTATACAAAATTCTTGAATTTTCGAATGATTTTGGCAAAAAATATCTGGAATCTATAAAAAGAATTTACAAAAATTTCAAGACTTGAACTTGAATAGAGGATATCCATTTCTGGAAAGGAACAAAATTTATTTGGAATTGTAAACAAAATTTATTAAAAATTTTGGATAAACTTGCAAAAAGGCCTCATATTCATATAAATTCTTTCTCGAATTCTGAGACAACTCCCGGATGCAGCAAATCAAACAAAATCCCATGAAATTCAGAGATCAATGGAGATGTAATCAATCAAGATCGCAAAAATAGTCCAAATTTTCTTCAGGAACTCAAAAATATTTTTTCAGGACGTAAATCTCAATAACAAGTGGGAGAAATTCACATCCAATCAAACAGCGTACAAAAGAAATAGTTCTACGATCAGATACTCAGCTATTTTTCTGTCAGCTCAGATGAATCAGAATAGGAATTCAATCAAATGCTAAATTAAAATGAACTATCCCGCCCGCAATTTGGAGGAAATGATTTCTGGAATATCCAATTGATATGATTCCAAACTTTGATCATTGAGCATACGCGCGTCAAAACCTACATCTCGGCAGATCCCATAGTAAACCGTCTCCAATGTATGCAAAGACAAATTACATTCATTTCAAAATCAACAAACCACTTATGAACCGTTCCATCCTATGCATACTGTCAGAATCCAAACAAAATTTCCATTGTGATTGGGATCGAACAAATTCATGCGGCCCACACATTACAGTTGCAACAGTTTCAAAAACCCAAACAATTCTTCCATAGCCACAAAATCGCATAGATATCTTTTATTAATAGGTTAAAGAGCTTCAAACTCAATCAGTAAAAATTTATAGTTCTGGTACCACTTGACACCCGACCTCAACCCGCTTCTGAAGGTAACCGAACAATCACAATACACAAAAATCATCAAAATCTGAACAGCCATCAAAAGACATTCAAGGTTTCACTATTCACAGTCGCATGGAAATACATAGATTGATAACAAAATAAAAGAAGGAGAGTGAGAGTCAGACGAAAGCCCGTTGCATCACAATGGAGAATACAGACCAAAACCTCTCAAATAATGCAAATAATGGTCGAAACATATTCAAATGTCAGCAAGCCAAGAATAAGTGTCCCCGGCCAATTTAGAAGCAAAACCATACAGTAACACAACAGGGCCTGATCTTCCTCGGAAATGCCTGCCACTCGCTTGGTTCACTCCATCTTTTCTTCTTCAGAAACTAGCCCACGGATTCATAAACTCACTGGCAAAAACAACCAAAGCTCCCCAACCGGTCCCAAGTTGCGCACGTATTCAGTTCCACGCACAGCACAAGTCTCGGACCCCACCTGGCGGCGATCTTTGTGCCTCAATCCTTTTCTCACCCTAAACGAATGCAGAGTCCGCAAGAATCAAGTTCCTCCAGTGGCGTACAATAGTTTTACTTGTACAGACGTTTTCTCTCGTTTCTCTTCTCGAATCGCGGTAGCCCGCCTTTTCCCTTTCATTTGTTTTCAATTCTCTCATTCTTCGTCTTTCTCTGCCCTCTCCTGCTTCTACATTCACTCATACTCTGCCCCTTTCTCCTCCTATCCTTTCGGTAATGCTTCGTTGCTAACGCTCACACCCTTCCAGATCCTGTAATTGCAACGACGAGCTGAGAGCCGAGGATCGACGGGGGGTGGTGCTCAAGCTCACATCGCAACTCGCACCCGTCCCCGAGAGGCTCGAACAATAATGGGCCCAACATCGGTTCGGACACCCGATATCCGACTGCAGCAGCAGAAAATAGTCGGCTTCCGCCACACATCAGCTTCGAGAGCCTTCGCAACCGTCGCCGCAGCAACAGCAGCCAAGGAATCCTGGTAATACATCGGCGAGATCGAATTATCGCTCCGAGAAGAGTAGCAGCTACACCATCGTCTCAAGAAACAAATATTCCCGATACTCATACTTTTCAAGTGCAGACCTACAGGAACCAAAACCCGACACACAAGTAGATGATGAACTGCAATAGTGTAAATTTACAGCCATGCACCGGCAATGCATTGCAGATGCCGGATACAATCGCCACCATGGTACAAATAGAATGTCAATAATCGAGAAGGTACTTTACGGTGAAGGTAGTGGACAGGATTCATTTTTATTTTTCCTGGATGTTCCACTTGGTAAACAGCATTCCTGTCGGCCGAGTCGCTCGCAAAATTACCTAGGCTCACAGCTAAAACTAGATTTCCACCTTGATCAATTTGACCGTAATCAGTCTTAGACCGAACGCAGTTGTTTCCATTCTACAAGGACTTCCAACAAAATTCCGAGCCAAACTCCTGCAGATTTCATCATCTTTCCGATCACATCTCATGGAAACAGACTTAGTCTGGCAGTGAAGTTATGAAAAAGTCAAAATTTCTCAGCGTATTGGTAACGAGAATCGTAATTACTCAAACGAGTGACTGAATGGCGAGTTGGTCAGCCAGCCAATTTTTCGCACCCCAAAACAGTATCAAAGTTTATTGTCCTTCACGAGAATAGTAGAAATACAGCGGCTCGGAACGACTATCAGCACTAACGAAGAATTTTATCCAAAATCACTCTCCAAACTTTGACGACAAGCAGGCGCTATAGAGAAGAAGACAATCCACCAACAACTCGGGTTTGAACAACGTCATATTCTCTGTTGAAGATGCCAGAGCCGTCTGAATCCAGTATAAAAAATCAGCTCAAGATGAAACTCCGTCATTGTTGGGAGAGCACCACTGAATTATTTTACAGGTTCACAGGTTTTATTTACAGACAGAAATCATTTGGTTTCCACAGATTTTTGTTTTCTGGAAGAATTATCAGCAGCTATCAACAACCGACACCAAGTAAAGTACTGGATCAGCAAGCCTCAACCACCACAATCCAGCAAACCTCAGAAGAACCTGTCTCCGAATATCTCGTTGCTCTTGGCTGTTTCATGGAACTCTTTTCGGCATCTAATACTAAGTTTCAACTACAATCAGAATTTTTAAGTACTTTTTCCCCATTCTGCTTTGCGCAGGTAAAAAACTATCTCCAGGATCCGAAAAAATGATCACCCAAAAGGATTAGCGAAGAAATTCAAGACTCAACGCAACTCAAAGCAACGACCTATTTCCGTGAGCTAATCACTGACTTTGAGATACCAAGTAGTCCAGCTTTAGCCGGACGTGTACATTTCCACTCCATGATGAGGATCCAGATGTACCTCTAGAGAAGAATACGGCTGTATGCTGAAGCTTCGTTAATCATGGAGTACTACAATCAAGTGGGCATTCTTAGTTTATTCGCCGTGGGACCTTATTCTCTCGTCGAGGACAGCCGTCGTCGTGGGATCACCTCACATTCCAAATAACGTAACGTTTTTCGTTCCTCAATACACCATCTTATACATATAGCGCCAGAACAATTATTTTTGGTCCGAAACGATTACTTAATTGATCGTATTTTCCTTCATTTCGTGTTCCAAAAACATGATTACAGAACTCACAAAATAATCAACGTGAATTTCCAATAGCCTGTTCATTTCAAGTATCGTGATGATTTTGACCTTACTTTCCAACAAGTTGCCATTTTTGGACCACAATGGAAATTCGGATCATAATCGATGGATAAAGATTCAAAGGCGAGGCCTCAAGATTAGTCTTCTGTATTACAAGTTCACGGTTGCCATTGCTATGCACACCTAAATAATATCTAGAGTTCTAATCACCATCAATATTTATGACAAATCTATCAGAAAACGATCTTGAATGAAAGGTTACCAGGAATCTAGTTTCAATATTTTTCATGAGATCAATAATTTGGTTTATCGGAACTCTTATTGCTGATTTCGAATTCTTGATAACTGAGTATATATCAATTCAACCACCGAATAAAATTGAGAGTTCTGTACCTTTAAGATAAGATAGTTATAGGAAGCGATTTCATTGCGTTCTTTTGCGGTCCATTTTTTGTTGTGTTATTGTTGATTTTGGTATTACTTTTCTTGCACTGTCAAATCTTACAAAGAGTCACGAAGATGAAAATCATCTCTCAAAATGCTGTTAAGGTTTAGTAACGATGATGTAAAAAGACAAGGAAGGATGATCGTTATCAGAAATTCACATTTTTTTAAGAACTCATCCCATGTGAGGAATGATCAGCAAGTGGAACAATAGGTTCATAATTTTAACCGTGACATTTGTAAGATAGTCTTTTGTTCTCTATTATATTTTGTTTCATTGAATAATTTGGTTTTTCTTGTTTCGGTCACCTCTCAATGGTACCATCGACTTGACCTGCTCATAAAGATATTTGCCACTTATAGTACATAGATTACCCCCCACAAGATTTTGGGTTTTAAAATTCCTCAACACAACTTTTCGATATAAAATTGAATGCAGTCAGTCTTTGAGCAGATCGATGGTCTCGTATGAGATGTATTAAAATTCTTTCTTCGTTTATAATTTCGCTCTTGTTTGGTTTGGAGAATATTTTTTTATTCGATAACAATTTGACGAGAAGAAAATCTAAAAAAAAGGAAAAAATGAATCACCGTCCCGACCAAATACAAAGAGGACAGTGCTCGCCACTGATTTTGAATGAAGAAAGTTTGAAGAGAAGTGGAAAGAAATTTCGAATGGAGTAAATTCGAACTGAGGGATGGAAGTAGAATCCCATCAAATCGAAAGTATCTTGCAGGAGCTACTATCTTTTTGAAATGCATTTGCCACCTGATGGCCATACAAAAAAGCTCTCAATCACAGCCTATGTGAATTGTCCGCATAAAAGTTTTCATCGAAGATTCGAATCTGAATCACCTTATGAAACTTGTTATTTAGTTTTCTAGGAATTACACAGCTATGGAGAAGGCGAATGAGTTCCATCGAATGTTCAAGTTCGTCATTTGAATTCGATCTAAGATTCTGGATACGAGATCAATGATCATAAGTGGATGCATTAATAACTCAGATCAATTCTAATGAGTAAATTGATTCCTTGAAACTCATTCGCTGAACGCAGATTCTTGAATTTAATTCATACAAATAGAAGAGGGGAAAGTTAATTTTCTCATATTTTTTGGATCTTTGAAGAGTTTTATTAATTTATTTTGCTGAGTTTTGGCCACACACAAGTGAATTGACTTTTTTCTTACGTTTTATTTTCGTTATCCCGGAAAGTGATTGATCAGTCCATCATCCACTACTCAAAATCCAACTCATAATATTGTACACATTATTCCTTCATTCGCGATTCTAAGCGTTCTAGTATCTTATTCATTTTTGTCTCGTTAACTTTTTTGATATGATTCTTTTCTCATTTGGGTCGGCACAGCGAGTATTGAAGAGTGGATGATACGGAAGATCTCATCACTAACATCGAATTTTAGTTTTTACCTAAGGTTTCTTTTTTCTTTTTATTCCTCTCTCCATTCATAAAACTTCCTCTTTACGAGCCAAATTGGCTTAATTGGATGACGATCCCAGTGATTAGTTATACTGCTTGGCATCTTGAACTTATATGGCGTCAAGATTTTTATCTGATCAGATTACTTGTACGGGACTTCCAATTAATGAGTGAGTTTTGAAGTGAGACTCTGATTCCTCATTTTATGTGGAGCCCCATAAGATCCCACAATATATCCATGAAGAGTGTGTATGTATATTATTAACAGTTAAGAATTCTTTGTATCTTAGTGTGTTGCTTGACTACGTTTAGAAAACTCAATTTTTTCTATTTAGTGACACTTTGGTTTTCTTTCTCATTTGAAAAAATTCAACGCCGAATACTTGTACAAGTGTTCGATGATAATCCATCGTGTTCCAGTTTTTATCACTCGGTAAATTACTCAAATGAGTATCAGATTCTCACGCGTATTGTTGAGCACTGTCGTGGAATGGAATGTTCAAGTAAGATTCGAGAGATACGCCTTTGTCCTTGAACTCATACCTCCCCTCATATTGATAACAGCCGTCTACAGAGAAGAATGCTATCAAATACGTTTAGAACGTCAAGACCGATGATTTTAGATACTCACGAAATCACCTGTCCAGATAAACTCGCATGAGCAAGATTTCTAAGGGGAAAGGCATTACGTCTAACTTTCAAAATTGTTCTCATTATGCCCCTAACATGTTCGTAAATCCTCTTTTGGTATAGATACTATCCAATGGTATATCTCCTTACACTACCTCGTCAATAATTACTGAAACTATTTTGCAGGAAATTACAGCAGACTCTCGGTCAAAATTTAGCCGGAGAGTATTTAAAGACCAAAAGAAGAAATATTCGGCCAGGAATCTGTCCCAATCCATCAAATATTATTGTTATCCGGTGGGTTGAGCACTAATTGTTGAATACTAATATTCTTTCCATTAAGTTTGACATTTGATTGAAGTTTTTTCAATTGATCTTTTGTAGGTCATTTGGAATCTGATTTGTTATTGGTTGAGATTATTTGAAAAGTTATCATTGAATGGGTCATTTCACCAGTGTCACTGTTGCATTTGATGGCATTGTTCATAAAATTGTACAGCTGTTACGATCAATCGTTATGACCAAGCGCTGTTGAATGTTATTGCTTGTATCATTAAGTTTTTTGGCGACCTTTCCTTAGATTCATCCCATCTTTTTCTGATGACTATTTGCACACTTTTGATTTTTTGTTTGAATTCCATGAAGTTTTGGTTTTTAGCACATCTTGAATGTTGACTGTTGAATTCTAGATACATTGAGTTTTTGTTTATTAGATCTTCATTGATTTTTTGTTTTCAAACCTGTTGCAGATTCTCGTTGGTTGAAAAGTTTTTTTCTTCAGAAGGTGCCACCCTCTGGGTGATTTCTACGCTTATTGATTGATAATCATAGAACTCTAATTACTGTTATTTCATCTCGCCAACGTTGAAATTGAATTTTTGTTTTGATTTTGAGGTCTTTCAGTCGTTACAATTGAATTTTGGTATGGTTTTGTAATCCTTTACCCATTCAATGATTCCATCAATGATAAAGTTGAAGTTACTCGTTTTCCATGTTAAATTTTTCATCTATCTCCCACGAGTGATTACACGTGACTCACCAACTTAGAAGGGGATTGAAGTTTTTGATGAGTTTCCAGAATATGTTGCTTGCTGCTCGTCAGATACCATCCTCCTACAGATATGATGGGATAGACAAGAAATCATCCAAAATATAAAGAACATGTTAGGGGTACGGTACATTCTCTGGGCATTTTTCTTCTCTTTTGTTGGTCATTGAAACTTGAAAATATTTGAGCAATGACAAATATGTCGAAATTATTCAGCGATCCAGGATATTTAGGATATTAATTGAATTATATTGAAATTGAGATGTTAACAACTACAACTTCCTCTCGCATTTTGAGCATTGATTTGAATCATGGTTGATTGTAGTTGACAATCAAGGTCACTGAGCTTTGATCAAAATGGGAAGGTTTTTTGTTTATCGGGTGACATTTCTGATTATTCGAACAAATCTGGGAATCCTGACAATATTATGGGATTGGCATGGAGAATCTAAGTTATTCTCAACATCAGATTAGAGATCCATCGTCAAAGAGAGATCTATTTTCTAATGATATCTAGTGTTACTACTATGATTCGAGGTACTACGACCAAGTATCGGTACTCTCTAAATTCCTTCGAGTGACTTTTCACTCGAAGCGAGTGTCTTTTCACTCCTAGTCACTCGAAAGAATTTAGAGAGTATAAAATTGAAAATCAATATTTATGAGTTCTTCAATTTGAGCTGACAAAAACGCCGCAATCTCGGCACACTATAGCAAGATGTCTCCTTATAGATTGACTCACTATCCAATAGGACGGAATAATGAAATCATGATTATTGTTTCGTCAAGTTTAGGAATATCATCCCCTTACCCCAGAATTCAAGCATTTAATATCAATATCAATTATGATTATCTCAATAATCTTTGGTTTCACCAAGGTGCCTTACACGTTATCAAAAAGTATGTTTCCTCACAATTTCCGGAATGTGACATAATCATAAGTATTCGCATAACATTGGCATCTTTAGAGATGTTACCTAGGATAACGATCATGAAACGTATAGAAAATTGAAATATTCTAGAGTACTCGTGTGTATTGGATATATATTTTATGAATCATAAAAATATATTTGAAAATTATAATGATCCGCTCACATTTTATTCTCTTATCATCTTCCCCAATCATTGTTTCAATAGATAGAAGGCTCCAGAGGACCCATCAACTGTTGGAGGCTACTCTACACCATTACAATGATTCAAAATCATCAATGATACGACAAAAATGAACTGATGTAACGGAAGTAATTTCATAATATATCATTTCACTCAATGATATCAGTAATTGATAAATGACAATTCCGCTAAACAGCGGAAATATATGAAACATTCATGAACTAAGCTGAGCATATCGATCGAGTGACGTTAACGCCATCTGTCTTTAATTCAGCAAACTCCTCAAAGGAGACCAATGAATTTTTTTGTTTTTTTTTGTAGTATTTTAGAGCCTCTGAGAATATCATTATCGCATCCATTCAAACACATAATATGACTCAGAAACCATCGTGAGTCTGCAAAATTTCTGTGTGTTAGCGACAGGTAAGGTAGGAATCAAGAGAAAGTTAAATTCACTCCTATCAAACATGTCCATCCCTGAATTTCCAAGCGCGGGGAATGTTAAAATCCAAATATCTGTAGAAACTTTTTGGTGATACCTACTGTTACGATTGATACATAGATCAATGGAAAGAGATTCAACTCAGGTGATATGTCTAAATGGTTTCACCTTGCCGATCTGTGACGAGGCGAGTTTTAATACGATGGAGCAGCTGTTTATTGTAGAAGCTTGGATTCAGTTTCGTAAATTTATTGAGATTTTGTGAAAGCATAGGAAATCTGTAGGAAGAGTGTTGTGCATTCGAATTGAAAATGCTCTGCTGGTCTTACCCATGACTAATCTCATAACTTATATGTAATGGTCGTATAAGGGTGAAATCCGCTACTATTGCATCATTTTGAGCATTTTGGACCAAAGGTTTACAGCAATCCAAGAGCCCATTGGCAAAAACTTGAGGTGGCTCCCTTTTTGTTTCGATATGTAGAAACATATTCCGAAGTCTCAGAAGAATTGGTGTTCCTATAAGGTCTGACACTCCACTTGTCAGTCGTTATTAAAGAACTCTTGACCAAAAAAATCACCTATTGCGCAAATTCATCAGTAAATTAGGATATCTTAGAGAAAGACATTAATTGACAGTAAATAGAGAATAGTATAACTAAACGAAATAGTATAACCATGAGACTCCTTTAGAGTTTTATGGGGCTTCAAAATCCATCGATTCCAAAATCAAGATCAAGCGAATCAATTGAAGTTGACAATGCTGCTCACTGTACTGCTTTGATCAGTAATCTGTAAAGCTGCCAAGAGTGATCATTTTGTGTTTGTTATTATTTTTATTCGTTGATTCAATTTTCATGATTTTTATCTACATTCATGAATCTCTTTTCCAACACCCCGTGCAAAATCAACTCTCACTCACGGATTGGTGGAAAATAGCTTTTGATGCGCGGACGCAAAATGTGGGTTTCGTATTCTCGTGACAATTCTAAATTGCTAAAGGATTGAGATACAAGGTGCTTCTTTTAGGAGTGATCTTGGCCAATAATTACCTCAATCAACAAGTTGATTGACGATACTTCATTCTTTAAGCAAATGCTGCGTACGAGCCTTGCTCTGACTTGCTCTGTGTCATCAAAGCAAAAGTTTCTTCTCAAATTTTGAGTAACGGCTCACGAGTAACATAAAAAGGTTCAAAGCTCCATAGTCATACATTTTTTTAAACAAGTATCTGTAAATGTATTTTCTTTGAATGGAATGACTCATAGAAATAGTTTCCAAGAAGGGAGAAAGCGGGAATGAATCACGGCGAATAAAAACGCTCGCTAGCAGTAGTTTTGTCACGTACCTGACAAAAATTCCTCGATCCAAGTCAACTTTAAAAATTTTTGACCGACTCATAAATTTTACTAACAGAGCCAATTCGGACATAAGCATCTCTGACGTTGTTTATTTCATCAATCAGTCTTTGAGCCACACTGTAGGTTGTCAGGCCAACACAGTGGTTCCAAGAGAGCATAACTATATCTAAACGTGTATCTGTGCACAAGCTGCATGTACCTCAGCGGCGCGCTCATGACAGGCGTGAGATCGCGAGTATGGATGCATACGCACACGTTGCACTCGAACCGGAGCATCCGGTTCTACACTCGTAAGCCCGGCTGATTGACAACGTTGTATGTGCAACGTGTTGAGAGTGGGTGGACAAGAATCTAGATCATCGGACGCTCTATTGACGATTGCGCATTATCGCCATGGAGAAAGCCATGAGAAGTTGGCGTACATGTGATGTCAGTTCTGCGATTCAACATATCTCGGCTCTTGCTACATTTTACAATACTTCGTTTTTGCTAGAAATCTTTCGTTCAAAAACTGCAGGTATATTCCTTATTCCTTGTGAAGACGTTTCAGAAGGAGCACAAATTGAATATAAAAGCCATAGTTACGAAATCTATAGCAAAAATAACAATTGCAGTGGAGATTCCACCAGCCAAAAAAAAAATTTCTTCAAACCGAAAGAACATCGATTCGATTTAGAATGTCGACTGCACAAGACTTGGCATAAGCAACATTTCTACAAAACGCCCAAATGAATGAATGTATTTATTCCATTGCGATGTCTCTAAATAGATGTTTCAACAGGAGATTAAACGTGAGAGATGTTCATATATCATGTGATGGCGGGGTGGTCATTCGCCTATGGAAAATAGCAAAATCATAAATTTTTTGCACCTAAATATCTTTGCAGCCATTTAAATTTTCATCAACATCAGCGTTACTCTACCAATGGAACTTTAGATAAGTCCAAGTGTGTGAAAAAGAGCTGGTAGGAGTTACAGTACGTTCAACATGAGCGTCAGAGAGCCACAACAATCAAATGTGGGCCTCGGAGGTCGAATTTGATTATTAAGTTTGGAATGGGCCTCAATAGAGTTCGATTGTACGAGTTGTTGAGATAGGTTAATCGTTTTTTGAGGAGAAATTTTATTTTCAAAGCTATTTCGTGGGAAATAAAAGGGGTAGCAAAATTGGGTACGCCTCTTTATCTTTTCAGGACAACTAATTTTCGCATTTTGTTCATAAAATTAGTTTAGAACTGAAACCCTCAATTTTGAAAAGCAGGATTGTGGATTATTTAAGTAACGAATCAAATGGGTTATGGTGTGATGACAATGGCTTGAGTCATTTTTTTGGTAGAGGTCTTCTGACTTTGAAGAAAAGGCAAATTACCTAATCTAGATTACAGATTCTAAAAACCGACTTTTTATTACCTGGGGACGCAAAACTAATTCTGGGTTCATATTGCGAGCTTCGTTTCTCATAGTTCAACATAACAAAGATGGAAAAAATGCCTGATAGACCTGTGGCTGTACACCTCCAAGACTTCCACCCCCCTCCCCTTCTCGCCAGAGTGGTACACGTGCCTTACATTATAACTGATTATGAGGCATACATCCCTCAAAACGTGGAAACAATCTCTCACGCCCCTGCATCGAAAATTATTATCAATGTATTTGAATTTTCTGCTCAACAGTAGAAAACCGCCAGTTCTATCGTATCGATTGTTGAATGAGCGAAGTAAGCTTATAATCAAGAAGTATGTCACTCTTATCACTACAAGTTAAAATTCACATTTGTAATATTCCGCTTGCTTAGCATATTTCATCGATTCTAAAAGAGTAATTTATGCATCATTACAGAAGTCGATTGGATATGAAGTGTTTCTTTTGAATGGAGGATGAGTAGATTGTAGGATTAGTATTTCAAACGCAGGATTGCGATAACGAAGCCGAGCCCGGCACATTATGTGGTATAACAGTGTCAGAAAAGAATTCTCAACCAACGACATGATCGCGAGGAGTATTCGGATTATTGTGATAACTCTGACTCTGAGTAGTATTGACTGTGAGTTGACTGGTTGGGACCGTTTCAATGGATTCGAAACTGCATTGTAAACTAACTATAATATATGGTTGTAGAGTGGTCAGTGAAAAAAGATCCATTGATCCATTATAAGGTCGTAAATATCTAACTCACAATAATAAGATAATTTTCTAATGACCCCCCGAACTATTAATGTTGTTTAGTCAGGCACTGTGAAGAGGGAGAGTCCCATCAAGTAATATATTTACAGGTGACAAGATACCAACCAAAATCAGGCATGATACACGCCAACCTCGTATCCAAGGTGGATTACACGATTCTACCAGAGATCATCCATACATTGTATCGGTGCGAAAAGATGGCAAACACGTTTGCGGTGGCACCATATACTCTGAAAACATTATTTTGACCTCTGCTCACTGCATTCAGAATAATCCCACCTCGGGCTTGACAGTCAAAGCTGGGAGCTCGAATTTGCAAACTGGAGGAACCATTTACGAAGTCATCTATGCCCATCCTCATGAAGATCACACATTTTCTAATAATGGCTGTAACGACGTGGCGTTGCTGAGACTCAATAATTCTATCAAGCTCGACAACAAAACGACGCAAGTGGTAGAATTATTTGAGCGTATGGAACGACTGAATGATTCAGCCGTGGCTACCGCAGTAGGCTGGGGCAGGACGCACTCGGACAGTCTTCTCTCGTTACAGTATCTTTGGTACCTCATCAGATATCCTTTTAATGGAGGAGATAAGTCTGTTTTGTTGTCTGAACACCTTAAAAGTGTCAAGCTGCACACAATGTCACATTGGGAGTGCAAAAAAATTTCGAATTGGTGCGTGGAAGACTTCATCTGTACAAATACGCCAGGAAATGTAACTTGCAAAGGTGATTCCGGTGGGCCACTCATGGTACTCGGGCGTCAAGCGGGAATAGCGACTGCTAGTGGGGGTTGTGGAATCAGTGAGAAGAAGAAACATAATGCGGTATTCACGAGTATCGCTCTGTTTCGCGATTGGATTGATGCGAATGCAAAAATACTGTCGTCACTCTAAATTTTGTCTCGTATCCTTTTGGTATCTTGAAAAAAAAATACTTGATGCTGCATTCAAGGATATTAGTCATGATTCCATCAGTGGATAGCACCCAGATTCACCAACAATAAATCACCCATCCAGAGAAACTCAATACTCTCGATTAAATCGAATTAACCAATGGTTCCGGAAATGGCAAAATCCTTTGACAAAATAATAATATTTTGACAGAATATGACATAGTTCCAATACGATTAATTTGTGAAATTACCAACGAGATAATTGAATTGATAAATTTGCTTCGGAATTTGCCTTGAATGTTGAGACGTACTCAATGAATATGCATAAGAGTGTCGCCATCATTTTTACTCTGTTGATACTTGAATATTGAGAACATGCATGAGTATAAGACTTTCATTTAGGGATCGTTGTTTCTCATGCAAGACAAATACGGAATACCGAAGTTTCTGCGAAATCGTTCAGGAGCGTGATAATGAGATACATGACATTAAATCAGCAGATGTTGGAGTAACATTGAAAACCCCATATTATAGAGGACTCCTCATCTGTGATTTATCTCATTTATCGACCTTGTGCTCGAAGATTGAGAGTGGATACTCTCTCACGATATTTCTGAGGAATTGGTACTTTTCGTGCGCAAGAATAGTGTGGGCATCTGAATGAGTACACGGCGAGAGTCCGATGTAGATGATGAGAAGGTTTTCTTGTAAATCTCAAAATTGAGATGCCCGTTGTCAAGACATGGCAGACCCGCGCTCGCGCGTATGTGAGACCCTAGTCCCATATCCTATTCAGCTCTCAGTAGACTTAAAAAATGTAGTGACTCGTTACCCAAAGATACTAGGCTGCAGCTCGTCGAAACATTAGTATTTCCGTATCTTGACTATTGCCAAGGCCTGTTCCTTGACTTGTGTAGAGAGCTCACTATGAAACTCGCGCAATGCAAGAACGCAGCTGTGCGATTCGTGGTTTTATGTAAGAGATCGGATCATATCACGCCCTGCTACCACAATTTGCGAATCATGCCATACGCTCTCCGCCGTGATTTTCTCTGCCTATGTTTACTAGCGAAGGTACTGTCTACCTCAAAGCCTGTATACGTGTATGAAGAACTTGAATTTCGTCCAGTGGATAAGGTAGGATCGAAGCGGCTTTCGACGCTCGATCTTGTTATGCCTAAGTTCTCTACAACTACCTATGAGAACTCATTCCTCGTTGGCACCATTTCTCGATGGAATAAACTACCCGAGATACTGCATCGAAATTATGCGAGGCCGTCTTTTGGAACAAGACTATGCCTATATATGCTGCAGAATTATTTTGAGGATCCATCGATCACTTTCTAATAAGATTTACTGCACTCTATAGCCTGATCGTATCTTTTGTTCACGAAATCTTTGTCAAGCCGCAAACACTCTATATTTAGCTCCTCACGGATTGTGATTTTGATGATAATGCGCACGTATTAGTGTTTAATCCTTAGGTTGATTCATTATTATTATTCTAATTTATACCTTTTTTTCTCTTAGTATACACATCTCTTTTGTTCTTTTCCTTACCCAATGTGAGTTCTGAATACTCGTGTACCCGATGTGTTATATACTGCGAATGTACAGCACGTAGCCTTGACTACACGGGACCTCAAGTCCATAGTTGAATAAATATCTATCTATCGATCTATCCATTGGGCAAAAGTCGATCTCGAAAAGTCGACGGTTCCGTCCCAACTCAAAAATCAGCTGATCCCGTCCGTGTGCCGATCTCGCGAATCCGCGAGAGTGTGTTACGCCCGTGCGTCGTCTTTGTGACGGTGTCGAGAGATCGAACGAGGCTCCTCTCGCGGCGGCGCGTCGGAAGCCGTTCCACGAGCATTCCGCCGTTGTCGTTCGGTCGGTATGACGCGGGAATCCGGAAAGTGTCTCGAGCGCGCGGAGCGCGTTCGTCATAAGGTTTTTCGTGAATCTTAAAATTGAGACATCTGTTATCGAGCTAACGCTTGCGCGTCGATTCTACGAACATTCTGCCATTGCTCCTCTGTCAGCATGGCGCAAGGATCCAAACGTCGCAGGCGCGCGTAGTGCGCTTGTCACAAGGTTTTTTCGTAAATCCGAAAATTGAGGTTCCCGTTGTCAAGATAACGCATCCGCGCGCTCGCGCGCGTGTGAGATCCTAGTCCCCTATCCTATTGGACAAAAGTCGACGGGTCCGGTCCAACTCGAACATCAGCTGATCCCATCCGTGTGCCGATCTCGCGAATCCGCGACAATGTGTCGCTCCCGTGCGTCGTCTTCGTGACGGTGTCGAGATCGAAAGAAGACTCCTCTCGCGGCGGCGGCGTGGTGGAAGCGGCTCCACGAGCATCCCGCGGTTGTCGTTCGGTCGGTATGGTGCGGGAATTCGAACAGTATCTCAGGCGTGCGAAGCGCACTCGTCGCAAGGTTTTCCGTAAAACTCAGAACTGATATACCTGCTATCGAGACAACGCTTGCGCGTCGATTCTACGAGCATTCTGCCACTACTGCTCTGTCAGCATGGCGCAAGGGCCCAAGTAGCGCGCCTGTCCCAAGGTGTTTTCGTAAATCCCCAAATTGAGGTTCCGTTTTCAAGATAACGCATCCGCGCGCTTCTGAGATCCTAGTCCCGATCCTATTGGTTGAAAGTCGATCTCGAGAAGTCGATGGGTCCAATCCAATTCAAACATTACCTGATTCCATCCATCTGCTGATCTCGCGAATCCGCGTGAGTGTGTCGCGCCCGTGCGTCGTCATCGTAAAGGTGTGAAGAGATCGAACGAAGCTCCTCTTGCGGTGGCGCGTCGGAAGCACGTTCATATACACAGGTCCATAAACTTCCGTGATTGGGGAAGGTCCGGTATTTTCAAGACCTAGGGTACGTCGATAGTCCGATACGTGGCGCAACTGACGCTGCAAATACTGCTCCGCGTCTGCGCCGTGCGGTCTTCTTCGCCCGCTTGCGTGATGTTCGTCTGCTCTTCATTGAACTCGTGCATATAACGAGCTGCCGATACACCATCCAGATCAATCATTTCAGGCTGCACATGAGCTATGGACAGATACGTAGAAACCTTTAAGATCATGCGTATCGTATGTGAACAGAGTTCCTGAGCAAACTGATCAAGCTGTTGCTGCAAGTCTCCGCTGAAGTGGATTCAACTTGGATGATTGAATTATTACGTTTTGACGAAGCTCTGTTCGAACATCATCCGCATGGTCATATCCGATCACAATACATGCTGATGCAGCACAGAATCTTTACGGTAATAGTATGTTCATCATATTCACGAAACGCCAAACAGTTACGAGTTTTGTCACTTTGCGACTGCATAACGACCGTGTCCGCAACTAGCCGGCGAAGCCGACTCCCAGCATACCTGCCTGGATAAACGCATTTTCCCTATTTGAGCATATAATATACTATAAAAGAGAAAGTATGGCTCTGAAAAAAGTTTTGTGCGCTTACTGGGTAATCTAAGACCTCTACTATAGTTCTAGAGTATTCTTCAGACCATAAAAGAAAAAATATCATCAGGCACGACTGCTGTTTACTAGTCACCGAAGCAAAGAAGAAAATCTCAATCATTACCCTAGCGAAAAGCTTGAAAATCAGTGAAAATATGTGTCGTTGGATTATTCATGAGTACATACAGCTTTTTCTACTAGAAATATCTCATAATACATCTGTTGTTTTCTGTGAGGAATATTATGAAAAATACACATTTTGGGATTATGGCGGGATTCTGATATGTTGAGACCAAACCGACTCCAAATTCGGACTCAACGACCCCAAAGACATGTAGGTGGTATAGTCAGACTCTCAGATCCAAAACCTTGTACTATCTCTGAACTTTTCCATCAAATCATGGTATTTTGAGGTTACGTCAGAATCCTGACAAGCTGGGACCAAACGGGCCCCGGATTCGGACTCAGCGACCCTTATACACGAGGATAGTGCAGTTAGAGTTCTGGGTCAGCCGTTTTCTTGTGTGGCTGTGTAATCAGAAACTTCGTTGTAATAGTTGTGGATTTTGATGTCAAGAATATGATTTCTGTCACTGCAATAAATACCTGTTTGTCAGAGTCTGTTTGGCAAAATCGACAAGCGATTTGGTAAATTCAACGATTACAGACTCAACAAATACAAATTTTTTTTCGGAGAAGGTATTTCGGTTAAGCCAACAAACTAGTTGGTTACCCTAACAAATTATTTCTTCTTGTGGTAATAAGCCTTTAGTTATGCGTGAAATCATGCATAAACTATTGTGAAACAACTCTTGTCAACCCTAAGGAAGAATTAGAACCATCCGGACCCTCAACAAGAAAAACCGTGCGAATCATAGAGACCAGGTTCTGACTCTACTCGAATCCCAATCGCGCCCAGTCATCGAATTTTCCCAGCCTCCCGGCGACTTTTCCATGCTTCTCGCGACTGAGCCCATTACGCTCGCCACCGCGCACACACACCGGAAGAGCCAGCGGGACCGGCGCGTCACATGAATCAGCTGACCGAGTGGAAGCGCACCTGCCAATGCGCGCACCGCGAGGAGATTCCGCGCTACGCGAAGTGGGGTCACGCAGAGCGGGTGGCCGTATACGCTCTATGCTCGAGTCGCGCCGGCGTAGTGTCGCTCGTGCCGCGATCGAGCTCGGATACGAACGCGCCGCGCTCAGAGATAGTAGCTCTCGGGGCGTCGCAGAGAGAAAGAGAGAGAGAGAGAGCCGGTGCCGCATCCACGCGCGAGTGCATCGGCCCCGGGCGACGAACCACGCGGATGCTGACCCTCGTCGGCGGCAATTTGTGCAGTGCGAGTGCGCGCTAAATTCGAGTTTTTCGCATCGCCACAGGGAAGCCAGGAGCTCCAGGATAGCCGGTGCCGACATGAGCGCGAGGGAGGTGTGCCTGGAGGGCGGCTCGCCCTGGGGCTTCCGCATGCACGGCGGCGCCGATCAGCACAACCCGCTGCGCATCTCGAGGGTGAGTCCGACTCGCGGCAACTCTCTCCACTTGTGCCGCGCGCAGTAGTAACAGACGAGTTTGGTGGGACAAGTCGCGCCGGCCCCCGCGCGGCTGTATTGTCGATGCAGCGCTCGCTCGCCGCGCTTGATTAGTCATTGTTGTGCACGCAGCGCGTCGCGCCAGTGATGAATCTCGCTTCTGACAAGCTCGAATGTATCGCTAGACGAGCTTTCGCAACTCTATCGCACCGCGTGCGCGATGATTGCGAAATTCCATCTGAATTTCAAATCGCTTCGCGCGCGCGATTGCCATTGTTGAGTCTCGCCTGTGAGGAGATGCGTTTTGGATTGCGTTGCACTATCGAAGAGGCCAACTACGAGCTTTTAGATGCAAAAGCACCGAGTGTGGCTGTGCACTAAAATACAAACTAGCTGGGAGAAAAATTTAATTGATCCTGTGACATCCTCTCTGTCGTTTTAGCAATGGCCGCTAACGAGGATGACAATGGTGGCTTCTGATTTTCACGTGAGCGGAGATGCGCGAAAAGTCATCCGAAATTCGTTTCGTTCAAGCGCCTGAATTCAACGTATACAAACGGGAAGAGTGTGATTACGCGCACGTGCGAGCAGCGCTCGTACGATTGAGTCAAAAGCGCGCGGGAAGAGGAAAAAAAGCAAACCGGTGCGTTACGTGTGTGTGGGGCAAAGCGTGTCTGGCGCTGCGCGAGGAGGCAGGAGGTCTGCGACGCGGAAATTCGGCCTTGACAAACGCGGCACCGTTAAAACGTCTTATCGTTGCCACCGCCACGCGACACGCCGCCTCTCTCGCGTGAGCCAACTTTCGGCGAGGAGTAAGTATATAAGTAAACGTGTAGCGGAGCTGACAAGTTTTTCCCATACCGCGCGACATTTTCTTCGCCAAGTGGATTACTTTCGTACAGATTTTCACCGCGAGCGACGTCTTATCTTTCCCATACAGGAAATCATAAATTTCACGACTCGTAATTTTCTCCCCAGAGTACCTGTGCTTCGTGAGCTAATTCAACCCGAGGCTGGCGAGTTATCGTCGGCTTATCGTCAAATGATAACACCTTTTAGAGTTTTTTCGTCGTGCCCTCGAGTGACATAGTGAGAAACTCGGCTCGATTAAGATTTCAATATTAGATATTGAATGAGAGATTGGAATTTTCATGCGAGAACGATTTGCATTCACACGTAGCCAAGATCGATTAGCAGTTCAATAAAATTGTCGCGATTGCGTTGGTTTGGAGTGGTGGGGGGAAAAAGATTGGACACCTTGGATAGCGGCTATCCAAACTAAGAAACTCGAAGTCTCGCGCTTCGTTACAAAGTTTTCTGATTTATAGCCACGCCTCAACGTCTATATACGGCAGAAATTCTCACCAACTTACGGAAAACCAATCTTGAGTTGAAGTCTATTTTAAAGAACGGCTCTCGAGCTCGTACACTTTTCGCTTCTATAGAAACGAAAATATCCCCGCGAGAAATGTATTCAATAAGCTGCAATTCGATCGATCACGTTCAGTCGGTCGTGAAACAGTGGAAAGCGAATGTACGTCCAAATATTCCTCTCTCGTATTGGCGTGAACGAGCGAGCGTGAAAAGAGAGCTCAATTCTTCGGTATATATATATAAGTTCTGAGACTGAATAAACGGATGTATATTGGACAATTCAACAGAAAGAAACCTATGAGATTCGATTATTTGTTTCAGCTGGTGTACTATTTCCAGTCGAATTTGAATCGATTCCATACCCCAAACAGAATGCATCCTAAAATCGAATTATGCCGTGCAGTAATCAGACAACTTGGTATTCTCAATTCGGAAGCAAGAGTGATATGAATCCCACTCATTTATGAGATTGACTTACTTGAACATTCTAAATTTCTACATTTTTCAACAGGGGTCGGCTTGTGATTATAATTAGTCAAGATTCGGAATATCTACAATAATCCCATGGATATGACCCAACTTACCATATTCTCGCTGATTGTACAAGATACAGAGAATGAATAACCATTTCTGTAAATTATAATGATATTTCGAATGCTTCGGTGGCAAAATAATCAACAATGGAAGAACACTTGAAATTGTCTTTATGAGCCTTTGCTTCACAAAATCTATGCAAAATTATCTCAACAACATTTTACATCCTCTTCAAGGGTTCAGGAGTGTACAAAATGAAAGGCGTCGATTTTGAATATACTCTTGAAAACATCTTGTTCTGAACCTCTTTCAGAATAACAGACTGTATGTACCTGACATCTTGATATTCCTTTCGCTTCGTCGCATTTCATCTGTGACTCCATCAAAAATATGTTGAGGATGAATTTGTCGGAGCCGTCCATGAAAGCTCATGTTTGGGGCTGTCAATCTCATTTGACAAAAATACAAATTTCAAAGGTAGTATCATTTGTGGGAGGCAAAGTCCAATGAATCGAAAAGTTTCGTCTATTTCACGATGGCAGCAAACATTAACATAAACCAGGGCTACTTTGCTCGAGGGTTTCGTCCACCCGTGTTTTCGCTATCTAA